>JASDQU010306365.1:42745-57045 GCA_032191745.1 Picea mariana | reverse complement strand
TTTATACATTCTTGTAAAACTTCGTTAAAATTTTTGAAAAAGTCAAGTTAGTATTACAACCATAATCTATATGATGCATGACTCATACATGCAAAATTTGGACTCATTTATATGGCTCAAAACAATATTCATACAATCGGTTGCAAGATAATAAGTCACATACATCACAAGTAAAAGTGTATTAATGGAGAAAGTAAGAATCGAAAAGGTGGCTAGACAAATAAAATACAAACATCTTTGGACTATACCAAAATTCAAAACTACAAAAGCATGTGATCCAATTAAGTAATCAATGTAACAACAAATGAGTAATTTTTTTTCATTTTAGTTAATTAGATGAGTCTACATAAAATGTAAATTAGAAAGGAGGGCCAAACAATAGACATAATTCATCGAAACATATAATAATTCTAGGAAACATGTTCAAGGAATACCAAACTAGTTTCAAAAGTAAAGTTGAAAATTCTCTCCACTAGCTCCAATTAGTATTATATACTTGGAGAGAGAAAAAACAAGATATATATTATACATGCTATATGAGAAATGAAGGAAACAATGAAATTCAACTGAATTTGGAGAGACAAGCAACATGAGACAAAATTATTCAATTTAGATCAATATTAATAAGATGTGGATTTCCCCTCTATTTTATAGGAAAGGATATTTTTCCCAAGCCTCCCTTTTCCTTCAGATCCAAATGCATAAAGTTTTCCTATCTCTATCAAGGAAAATGTTTGAGTGCTCCAAAATATAGAGTTTGATTGATTGATTTGGACAATCTATTCCTTCCTCTATTTCATGAATCACTAGTTCTGGCCTTAGTATGTTTGCATGTCTATGAGCCTAAAGATTAGATAAGAGAAAATGAAATCTACAAAACATTATTAGAATTAAATTTCTAGAGAAATTGCGATGGTTTGAAAAAATGTACATATTTTACAAGTGTAAACCCATGCCATAAATACCTATCCTTTAGTTTTCTATCCCAACTAGTGCTCGATGCTTGATTACTCCCCACATCTATAATAATATGCATCCACATTTTATCCACAACAAATGTGGCATAATGATTTGTAGTCACATGAACTTCCTTCTCCCTTAGAGGTGATTCCACAACATTAGGAATAATTTTACACTCTCTATTTATATGACCCAGGAAACCCTATTGATTACATCCCCATGTACATACTCATCCATATTTTTCCACAACAACATGCCATGCACTATTCAATATCATAACTATTTCTTGCTCTAAATGTTTAAATTATTCAATCATTCGAGGATACTTTTCATTTGTTCTAGACCCATGTCCAATATTTCCTCCTAGACCACACAGTGGATAGGATATATTGACCTATAGATTTCCCAATATATGCGCGAAATGTTATTTTCAAATTCAAAGACGTTTCAACAAGACAAGAACAAAGTAGTTTTATAAACTCAATGGGAGCATAGAATATATTTAAGTTACAAAATTTACATGACACTGAGTTGATACCTATAAGAGATAAAAAATAATAATATCCTATTGCAATTTGTACCTATGGTACCCCTAAGTTTCAAAACTATTTTTTTTTGTTTTTTTATTATTATTGTTTATCAGCACATTGTGGAACTTTATGATCAAACTCAAGTATTTATTGTTTTACTACTAATTTTTTTATTAATAAAAGGGGAAGCACACATTAATTGGTATTGTTAGAAGAGAGAGTTTGTTGATCCAAAAAAAAACAACCAAGTGACAAAAAAAATGGGACAAGTGGTGAAGGTTAGTTTAGTTAACTCAACTAAGAGAGACAAATCTCAAGATTCTAGGGAATCCAAAAAAACATGTGTAAAAATCAAATTGACAGGTCGCTAATGAGCAAGAGGCTCGTACATGTGTCAAATACCTAGGAAAATATTATAAAGGAAAAGGAAACATAAAGAATGGGATTCCATACTAAAGAAGATGTAAAATAACTGGAAAATTACATGACACAAGAATACTCACGCAGAACTTGTAGTCCTAAAACCTGCAACAAGTCAGTTGGTTATGTTCTTGGATATAGATTCATCTTGGGGGTGACATAGTGGGCATATGTATGAGATTTGATCTATGGTTGGGAGGAACGGTCTACTTAATGTGTGTTTTCTGTAAGAAATCTTCAGGTAAGGTTTTTCTTCCATGTGCAAATTTTATTATAGATAGTTTATTGTTGTTCAAAATTGCAATTTATTCATAGATTAAATGATTTATCTTTTTCTATTATGTTATGAAACTCTTATATTAAGTATTAGGTATCAAGGAGTAAATAAATTTCTAGATTAGAATGTCGGAAGTATGGCCATATAATTTCCAAAGTCTAAGTGTTGAGAAGACTCTATATAAATTTAATTATAATCAATAGTGTTAGATTCTAAAAGAATATTGCTAATACGGTAGAGAAAATCTAGTGGATACAGGATGCTAAGTTTCTTAAAATATCAATTAAATACTGCATGTAATTACAACCGATGTAGTAAAGGTTGAACACATAATATCGGGTAGATTAGAATGCCAGAAGTATGGCCATATAATTTGCAAAGTCTAAGTGTTGAAAAGACTCTATATAAATTTAATTATAATGAATAGGGTTAGATTATAAAAGAATATTGCTAATATGATAGAGGAAATCTAGTAGATATGGGATGTTAAGTTTCTTAAAATATCAATTAAATACTACAGGTAATTACAACCGATGTAGTAAAGATTGAACACATAATATTAGGTCTTAGAAATTCATCCTTCTAGGCTTTGTATAAAATATTAAATAAGAAAGAAAACTAACAGGCTAAGTTCATGAAAGTGTTATAATTAGTGTTTGGAACAATTCATGACAACTAATTACGCCTAAAGGCGTATACCTATTGAAGGTGGGCACAATTAATTACTTTTTAATCTAAAATTCTAATTTGATGGCTAACAATTGAAAATGCTGGAATATTCTTAGTCGTCCTCCCAAATCAATGAATGTGATTTACTTTTCATAACTTCTTTGTATTTTTGAATGCATCATTTAACCTGTTTACTTTTTAACATTTATCTAATCATATTAAGAAATTATTGTACCACCATACGATTGCCACATTTAACTGATTAAACTTTGGAATTACCACATTTAAAATTAACTTTTAGATTTCCCCAGCTCTGTGTGCTGTCGTTCCAGATAACTTTCAATGTTCACCAACAGCAACACCAGTCACTTTGTGGCTGTGCTAGTTAAAAGAACCAAGGAATTTTTGTTCATAAAATTATGAAAAAGGTTAAAACAGAGTTATTACCAAAATCAATTCTATTAACTTGATGAAGGTAAAACCACTTGGAAAAATAAATAAAGTATCTAAAATGGACATCAATCCATTATATAGTATAAATTTCAATACCAAAATCATAACCTTATTATACATACAATCTCCCGCAAGAAAGTCCAATTAGTAAAATTATTATGTAGAGCAAGAGATCATATTACAATTCTTCCGAGATAAATAGAAGACCGAGGACGTGGTCGATAGAACAATGATAGGTAACTACTATTTTATTCGTTTACATAGAACAATCTTAGACAATGGTATCACGTCTCGTACCCACAACTAAAGTCTAGAATAGAAACTGAAATACCTTTTCAGGGTAAACACCCTGGTATTGAGACCATAATGAACCCATGTAAACAACATTACAAGCGTAGTGATTAGTATGGCACCTTGGTAAGAAATATTGATACACTATGAACAACACATTGAGTAAAAATAGTTACAGAGGTAGTCATATTGAGAAATATTCAGAGTAATATTAATAATGTGACTGAATACAGATGTACAAAAATGCATTGTATTATAAAAAGGAAAATAATATTTCTCTGAGAATTAGTGGGAGGGTTAAGATAATAACCTTTACCTGGAGTAGCTCGAATCCGCATATGGAAATTCCTGTAGAAAATAGAATTGGCCAGCCCAAACCAACGCCTCATTCTGATGGGTACCCTCGTCCATAGGAAGGGACCATAATTAGTTCGAAGTATCCATAATGTCCATATTAACAAAAGAGCGAAGTATCCATAATGTCCATATAAATAAAATGAGCGAAATAAACCTAGAATGATCGAATACATAATGGGTTGTGAGCATTACTTTCACCAAAAAATATCTGTAATAATTTACAAAATGAAAGTCTGGGAAAAGTATGAAAAAGGACAACATCTATCACTGAGTAATAAATAATAACTGAGTCAGAACATATGAACTAAGAGAAATGCGCATAGAACGTAATGGTACAATACGTATAAAATTTCAACAGAGATCGGGCAGCAATAAACCCCACTAGCAAGATACAGTCATGAAAACCATGTCCTCTTAACCACAACTTCCTTAAGATGAAAAAAGGACCCGAAACACTAACCTTATCATGCTCAAATTCCCAACGTGCAGAATAAAGCCAGAAAAAAACCCATATTGACGACTAGCAAAACCAGACCTTGCGTAGAGCCTAGCATAGGTAAACAGCTTTCAAACCCAAAGCCATAATGGAAGAAACTCAAGAATAGAGGGATGAAACCCTGGACCTATTAGCTTGAAACCAGAAGGAAACCCTCATCTCGTGCTGGAACGTTACCAAAATAATGAATTGAATGACTAAAAACTGCGAGGTGGTCGGGACATTACTCACCTAGCTCACTTTTCAAGAAGGTTACACCTTGAATAAGATAAGGATGTCACGAGAAATACAGACACATTATTTAAGTTGAGACTAAATAGATTAATCCATGTATTAACTACCACCAACTACTTATTAATCGTTTCTCAAAATGTCATTAACGTTGACCAGTCGAGTTATGATTACTAAGTGATTGTTTTACGTAATGCCTTTATAAACCACCTAACCTTCTTTATGATTTGGGGCGAACCACTGTATGACCTTACATAAGAATCATATTAGAAGTGACCTCACCATCGATGTTACCTTACCCTTAGTGACATGTGGAAAATCCTCCAAGCTTAGACTATAGGTAAACAAGGATGCAATAAGGGTCTTATGGTGGATAAGAACCCTAACCTTAACGATATATCCCTTGGAAATGATAAAAAAGAGTATGTAAACACATAGAGGTATGAATACCATAAGGTTTACAACATGGTACAAGTAGGATTAGTGTAGCCGTAGAGAAAATTATGCATATGAAAACTATTGCAATTATTAAAAATAAAAAAATAACATAACACTTTCTAATAAGTGACTTCTACCAATGAAACTTTGTGATGCCATAAATAAAAGAGTACTACACATCACTTAGTCAGAACTACAATACAATGTTACATTATTGTTGTATAAAAATAAAATGAAATTAGAGTATTATGGTTATGTGACATAATGGTATCAGATCGTTAGGAACGACACTTGGCCTTATGGGCTCAATCATGGAAAATTATTTTTCGATTGTTATATTTTCTTATTACCACTAGGAATAAAATTTTGATTGCAGGAAATATAACAGAAGTACTTATTCCACTTGAACAAGGGTAACATCAAAATGCACCAGAAATTCTTGAACAAGCAAATATTGATGAGGGCAATATATGGGTTAATTTGAATGAAAGTAAAGATAACGGACAATCTGAATTAATTCAGATTGTACAAGTTTTAAGGGAGTAATTACAAACTATTAAGGCAAATAATGAATGAATTCTAAAGACACAAGAATAACTTAATGCAATATTGTTATAAAAACTGTGTAATCATAATTCTGATAAGAATAAAGTTCAATTTTCGAGTAATTCCAAATAGGAAATTTGAACATATTGAATAAACAACAAAATCTAATTTTAACGAAACTAAAAATATTGAACACAAATCTGAAACTTCAAGTGAGGAAAGTGCTAATAAGAAACAAAGAACTACAAAGAAACATAAGCATCATGAGGAAATTATGGGAGAATTTAAAAATATTAAACCTCCAATATTTAATGGTGAGATTGAGACTGGAGAAGAGGAAGAATCTTGTCTTTCTGGAATGCAAAAATACTTTCAGATATATAATTATTGAAGTGAACTTAAAGCAATAATGACCATTTATAATATGAATGAGAAGGAAAATATTTGGTGGCAGGATATCAAGAGAGTAAAGAATATTCAAGAATGTAAAACCACTTCGAAGACTTTTGAAAGATAGTTTAAGAAACAATATCTATCATAACAATATTATGAAGGAAAGGCTAAAGAACATAATGAGATGAAATTGGGAAATTTAACCATGAAATATTTTGCAACAAATTTCTAAGCTTATTGTGTTGTGTACCTTATATTATGGATGAAAAAACAAAGATACAATGCTTCTTGAGTTGTTTACCTGCCTCATATAAATATAGGATTGATTTTGAAAATCCTAAGACTTTAAAGGAAGTTATGTGTAAGGATAAATTGTGTTTTGAACAATCTAAAACCAGAAATGAAAGTGCTAAAAATTGGAAGGGTAAGAAAGTTCAACAATTTGATCTACGAATAAAAGAAGGAGAATTTTTCAATAAGAACACTGCTAAAGGGTTTCATGGAAATAATTACATAAATAATAATCCTTATAACCCATCTGAAAATAGAAACACAAAACCATCAACTTTTCATAATAAAGAAACTCTCCAAAAGGAATCGATAAAATGTTGGGAGTGTGGTGAACCACATTGTTTTAAGGATTGTCCTCGTAGGAAGAAAAACAACAACAATTTACATTTGAGAAGCAACAACAGTTGGTGAAATAGTGAGGAGCCCCCCCNAGAAGCAACAACAGTTGGTGAAATAGTGAGGAGCCCCCCAAAGATTAGCTTAGCCTTGGAAAATAGACAAGCAGACCACAAAGCTTCCAGGGTGGAAGTAGAAGGTATGTTGAATAATCAATTGATTTCCACTTTGATTGATCCAGGTGCTAGTCTAAGCTATGTCTCACCTAAGATAGTAGAAATATGTAAATTACGAAAAGAAAAAATTGAAAAATCGTGGTTATTACAACTTGCTACAAGAACAAAAATGAAAGTTACAAATTTTATTAACGGTTGTGAAATTAGTATGAATGGACTCAAAACTCAATCAAATTTGATTTTTTTGCATCTAAAATGATATGATGCATTAATTGGTATGGACTGGTTAGAAAAATATAAGGTAATCTTAAAATTCTATGACAAAACATTTACTTACATGGATGTCAATGGAAATATTATTAACATTAAATGGATACCAAGAACCATTAGTATTAGGAAAATTTTAGCCTTGCAAATTAAAATATGTATTCATAAAGGATGCAAAGTATTTGCAGTACATGTAATTGATAATGAAAATGAAGAAGTAAGAATGACATAAAAAAATTCCATATATTGCAAGAATTTTGAGACGTATTCCAAGCTATTACTAGATTACCTCCAAAGAGAGAGATATATTTCTCTATAGACTTCCTACCCGGAGCGGTACCAGTTTCAAAAGCTCCATATCGGATGAATGTCTTAGAGCTTAATGAACTAAAATATCAACTTCAAGAATTATTAGAAAAAAAAAATATTCGACGAAGTGTATCTCCTTGGGGAGCACCGGTACTATTTGTCAGAAAGAAATATTGAACCTTACGATTATGTATAGATTATCGATAACTTAATAAAATGACAATAAAATAAAATATTCTTTACCTCATATTGATGATCTGTTTGATCACGTACTTGGGGAAAGAATCTTTTCAAAAATCAATCTGCAAGTCAGATATCATCAAGTAAGAATAAAAGACTAAGATATATACAAAACAACATTTAGGACAAGGTATGGACATTACAAGTTTGTAGTGATACCCTTTGGGTTAAAAAATGCCCCAGCCTCATTCATGTGTCAAATGAATAGTATCCTAAGTAAACACTTAGAAAAATTTGTAATTGTCTTTATTGATGATATATTAATCTAGTCAAAAAATGAACAAGAACATGAAGAACATTTAAGAATAGTTATACAGATTCTGGGAGAGAAAAAGCTATATGCTAAACTTAGTAAATGTGATTTTTATAAGGATAAGATTCAATATTTAAGACATGTAGTTTCTAAAGAGGGAATAGTTGTTAACCCTGAGAAAATAAAAGTCATTATGGACTGGCCAATTGCAAAAGATGAATCTGACATAAGTTAATTTATGGGTATAACAATCTATTACCGGAAGTTTATTGAAGGGTTCTAAAAGATTTATTATCCTATAACATCCCTACAAAAGAAAGGAACAAAATTTATATGGTCTAAAAAATGCCAAGAAAGTTTTGAAAAACTAAAGCTTCTCCTAACAACAACTCCTATACTAAAAATATCATATCCATATAAAGACTTCGTTGTATGCATGGATGCATGCATTGAAGGGCTTGGAGGAGTATTAATGCAGTATAATCATGTAATTATTTATGAATCTAGGAAGCTTAAGGAACATGAAAGACATCGTGTAACCCATGATTTAGAATTATCCACAATAATACATGCACTAAAGATGTGGCGACATTATTTAATAGGAAAAAAAATTCCTATTGATGTTTGACAACATATCCTTAAAGTACCTATTTGATAAACAAAATCTCAACGCTCGATAAGCAAGATGGTTGGTCGTCTAGAGTGAGTACGATTTTGAAATAAGACATATCAATGGAAAATAAAATAAGGTAGTTGATTCCTTGAGCAGGAATTAAAATTTGATTTATACAATTACGAGAAGTAATTATGAAACTGATTTAGAGGAAAAAGTCAAGACTGTCGCTGAAAAGGATGTAGAATATCAAAATATTAAGTCAAAATTGGCAAAAAATAAAGTTGAAATTGAAAAATCAGATTTGAGACTTTATAAAAATGAGTTGTTAATATATCAATATAGGTTGTATATCTCGTAAGCGGAAGAAATTAAATTACTAATACTAGATGACTTACATAAAAATCCATACTCTGGACATCCTGTCTATCAGAAAATAATTACTATGCTAAGAAAGGAATTTTATTGGCCTAATATGAAGGGAGAAACTATTGAATATTTAGCAAAGTGCATAGAATGTCAACAAGTTAAAGTTGAACATAACATCCATCTGGACTATTACATCCCCTACCCATTCATTAATGGAAATGGAAAATTATAACAATGGACTTGATAACAGGTTTACCTAAAGGCAGTAAACATAATGATTCAATAATGGTTGTTGTTGATAAATTGAGCAAAGTGACACACTTTATACCAGTTAAATCCACCTATAAATACATTAACATAGAAAATATATTTATAAAGGAAATATTTCGACTACATGGAATTCCTAAAACTGTAATCTCAAACAGAGATACAAAATTCACAGGAAACTTTTGGAAATCCCTATTTAAAGGCTTAGCTACGCAATTAAATTTCAATACTGGTTACCATCCTTAGACTGATGGGAATACTAAAAGAACTAATCAAATAGTATAATATATGCTTATAATGTATGTTATGAATAGGCCTAACAAATGGGAAGAATATATACATTGAGTTGATTTCGCATATAATAATCATTACCAAGCTTCATATAAACTTAGTCCCTTTGAAAATATTAATGACATAAAATGTAACACCCTTGTTTCCTTGAATAATCGTGTCAAAATATTAATGATAAGACCTAAAATTTTAAAGGAATTGGAACTAATAGTGAAACAGGTACAAAAAAATTTGAAAGTAGCTCAGGACAGATAGAAGAGCTATGCAGAATCCAAAAGAATTCCATGAGAGTTCAATATTGGAGACCATGTGTATATAAGAGTAAATCCTAAAAATAGTTCTTTAAGATTTGGTAGGTATACTAAATTATCTCCTATATATTGTGGTTTCTTCGAAGTGCTTGCCCGAATAGGATCTATAGCCTATCAACTTGCACTTCTAGCCACAGTAAAATTACATGATGTATTCCATGTTTCATTATTAAAAAGATATATAGATGATCCTACTCATATTGTGGATTCAAATATGTTACAGGTGGAACTCAAGGGCGAGTTCCCAGTAGATTTAAGTCATATTATCGACATGAGGGAGCCTACACTCTTGAATAGAGCCATCGGACAGGTAAAGGTGCACTGGAGGCACCTTAGTCTTGAAGAGGCTACATGGGAAATGGAGGACCATATGCGGAAAGCATATCCATTTCTTTTTGTATAATGATCCAGACTGAGATTAAATAACATTGAGGACAATGTTATGTTCTAAAGGGGGGTGGATGTAACACCCCGAAGTTTCAAAAGTAAAACTTATTATTTTATTATTATTGTTGTTTATCTGCACATTGTGGATCTTTATGGTCAAACTCAATAATTTATTGTTTTACTACTTATTGTTTTATTAATAAAAGAGGAAGTAAACATTAAGTGGGACTATTAGAAGAGAGGGTCCATTGACGCAAAAATGAAGAACCAAGTAACAGTAGAAAGGGGACAAGTTGACACCAAATGCACGCTCCCTCACAACCTGCAGGTCGAAGGTCCACGTCAGCACAGGATCTTCCTTCTCTACTGGCCCGAAGAACTCTAACCGACTCTTCTATTTCCCTATCAGGAAATCTGCACCCACAACAAACTCTCACGGGATCCCCTCTTTACACTTGGGAGATCGGACTTTGCGAATCCAATGGTCGAGCATTGGTCTCTCGAATCTCCGAAACCCGAAAATAGTCAACACTGACCTTTCTCTTTGATTTTTGGGATTTTCCCTATCGTGATTTCGGTGATCGTGATGTCGAGGAACCTATCTTTACAACTCTCGAATCTCGATATGCCGATCCTCTGATACACTCGCGTGGTTGACTTTTCAACGGTCCTTCACTCCATTGGAACTTCAGACTTCACAATATCGTGAATCCTAATGCAAAAGTTTTCGGGACTTCACTTTCCATGAAACTCCGAAACGGTGTGCCACCTGTCCACCTCGCTGACTCCTTCGTGGCCCACACAATCCTCTTGGCTTTCGAGATATCGCGTTTCGGGATATCGCGATTCCCGTTGCAATGTTCACAGGACTTCAACCCACGAAAAACCCAATATGGAATTCCACGCATAAATCCAACAACTCTGCTACCTTGGATCGATGGTCCTGCCCCTCTTGAGCTTCAAACTTTTAGGGAATACTTGCCGTATCTCCCCTACTCCTTCTTGTGATCTAACGGTTCATGAAAATTCACGAATTCTCCTCGGAGAATTTCGACCGTCCATTCTTTCCTCTGAGAGCTCGTCCTCCTGGTTTGATGTCACTACGCCTTCAATGACCCTATAAGAATTTGAATTCTTCCTAAACTTTCCATGCCTCTGCGTCCTTTAGAAAAACACACATGCACGCACTCCTTGCGGCAGATTTCCAAACACCTTCAAGTGTTTGAATTCCTTTGACCCTGTGCACACCTGCAGTAGCAGTCCTTCAAAACTCTTCACTCAGGTTCGCAAACCTGAGACTTTTACTCGGCCTGCGCACTCCTTGCATGGCTCCTGTGCCCAACTGCACTTTTGGGTGAATAAGAACAAAAGATAAACTACCTAAGCCCTTTGTCAATGCACTCCTTGCGGACACTTCAACTGCACTCCTTGCAGGAACTCTGGCTCAGATAGAGAAACAATTGAAACTCATTCCTACTTCCTTTCAGACTTCAAACTCAAACATGAAATCATATACACAACATATAAAGAAAATGTATAATAGGAAGAAAACATTCATGAGCATATCATTCAACATCAATACACAGAGAACAAACACAAAACCATGAATTTGAATCAACCTCTTTCTATTAATCCAAATATTTGTACATGGGTGTTCTTACACAGCTCTCTGCTTCTCTTCTATGCTCTTCTCTGATTATGCATGCTTCATAATAATGTTACAATACACAATGAGGGTGTCTGAGGGTGTCTATATCCCGTTTCCCTCTTGCGCTCTAAAACTGTCTAATCTAGAATTTAATTCTATCTACTTTACATTAACTACCATAAATGTCTTCTACCTACTAAGGATGAGAGCAAGTCACTCAAGGTCCATTTACATTCTACAAGTGCGCCCCTTCTTAATGACTTCATTTAAGATTGCGCATCAACTTCAAGGAAATTTCAAAAATTTGTGTTGGACACTTGTCCAGCTATCTTTTGCTTCCACGCTGGCTCGCTTGATGTTGGCGATGCTCTTGCATCATACTCCCTCGCTTGAAAATTTTCATGGGATCCTGCCCATGAGCTCACGCACTGTGTGTCCATGCGTATGGATCTCTGGTTCGTTCTCCCAGCTGGCATCTTCAACTGGATGGTCCTTCCATTTGACCAAATATTCAAAGTATTCTTTCCTCCTGGTCTTCTTGCTCACTCGTTTATCCAGTATGCACTCCATCCGCGGCTTATCTGCAACTGACATTTGCTTCGTCCAATGAATCACTGGCTGCTCATCTCCTGTCCCTGTTTCCTCAACTTTATATGGGTACAAATCTGAGATATTGAATATCGGAGAAATTTCGATCCCATCGGGTAATTCAATCTCGTAAGCATTCGCCAAAAATTTCTTCAAGACCCTACATGGTCCAATTTTCTTCATCTTCAACTTATTATATGTTCCTCTCAGGAACCTTTCCTTTCTCAAATGTGCCAGAATCAAGTCACCAACCTCAAACTGAAGTTGTCTCTTGTGTTGATCTACTCTACGCTTATACTCCTGATTTGAATTCAGCAGTCGCTCCTTCACCTGAAGTTCCTTCATCACCTCTGCAAAATCTTCTACACTAGCACTCCTAGTCGCAGTCTGTTCTGAATCTCTCAATTCATAAATTCCTCTCGGTTGCATGCCATAGGCAATCTGAAATGGACTTTGCCCTATGCTCCTGTTAACTGAGTCATTATAAGAAAACTCTGCCTATGGTAATATGTAGTCCCACTGGCTATGATGCTCTGCCACCAAGCTTCTCAGTAAGTCTCCCAGACTTCTGTTCACCACTTTTGTTTGTCCATCCATCTGAGGATAATAAGATGAACTAAATGATAAGTTAGTTCCCAGCTTCTTCCATAAGGTCCTCCAAAAATGCCCTATGAACTTAGTATCTCGATCCGAAACTATACTTCTTGGTAACCCATGAAGTCGAATGACCTCTTTGAAAAACAGATTCGCAATGTGAGTTGCGTCACTGGTTTTCTGACATGGAATGAAGTGTGCCATTCTGGAAAATCTATCCACCACCACAAAGATTGAATCAAAACCTCTTTGTGTTCTTGTCAACCCCAATATGAAATCCATGCTGATTGCATCCCACGACCTTTCAGGTATGGGCAATGGTTTATAAAACCCTTCTTCCCTTTGAATGCTGGAAAATTTTTCATCTGTCCACGAATCTCTTGACATCTTCTCACATTCCTGGCCAAAAATATGACTCATTCAGCTTTTTGAATGTCTTGTCGTGACCAAAGTGCCCTGCCAATCCTCCACTATGTTTCTCCTTCAGCAGATTCCCCCTCATGGAGCATTTCGGTATACACAGTTGATTACCCTTAAATAGCAATCCTTCTTGGATCATGTATTCTACCCATTGGCTTCTATCCCTGAGAATTGGATTCTCAGTTGCTTCATATGCCTCCTTAAAATCCTGATCATCTACGTACATGTCCCTAAGATCATCAAAACCCAACGTTTTGACTCGGAACTCCTGCAACAACAAACACTTCCTGCTCAAAGCATCAACAACTTTATTAACAGTACCATAAATATGTTTAATCACAAAAGTGAAATTTTGCATATATTCCACCCATTTAACATGTCTCTGATTCAACTTTTCCTATTGAGTTACAAACTGCAATGCATGATTGTCATTGTACAAGACAAACTCTTTAGGAATCAAGTAATGCCTCCATTTCTTCAATGCCTGGATGATAGCATAAAACTCCTTATCATAAGTGGAGTATTTCACCTTCGCTTCATTCATCTTCTCGCTGAAGTATGCGATTGGTCTGTTTTCTTGACTCAAAACTGCCCCAATTACAAATCCGCTTGCATCGCATTTCACTTGCAATTTCTTCTGGAAATCCAACAACACCAAAACTGGTCATTCCATAATCTTCCTCTTCAGCAGATTAAAACTTTTCTCAGCCTCTTCTGTCTAGTGTTAGAAAAATAGGACCGTGGAGCAATAAAATAAAACAAATGCAGAAACAAAACACAGAAGACACACAATACAAGAGAGACACAGATTTACGTGGTTCACCCAGTGTGGGCTACGTCCACCAGAGAAATTGCCAGGTCCTTCCTTTATTATTATCC
>JASDQU010306365.1:0-22950 GCA_032191745.1 Picea mariana | reverse complement strand
GGCCCATAGAGAGTCTTGTTTGACATGTATCTTGAACACGTCGCTCAGGTTGATAAATTCATCTGGAGTGTTGAACTCGGGGAGACCAATATCCTTCATCACTTTATTAATTTTACCCCAATGTTTCTGGCACTTGGCTTATTTCTCTTGGATTTATCGGTGCGGGTCACAGGACATCTTGGCCCAGTACTTGGAAGATCTCTTCATGCGGTCAAGACTAATTTTGCCTACCAGTCGAATGCCATGTCTTTCCTTTTCTCGACCCTACTGGACTGCCTCAATATATTCGAGTCTCTCTACTGCTTGTTGTGCCTTTTCATGCCATCTCTCCACCTCCTTGCACGTTGTGAGTGCCATGAGAGTGTCCTCTTGGAACTCGACTACGTTCACGGTTAACAGGTGCCTTTCTTTATTTAACTCATTGTACACTCCGTTGAACTCACTTTTCAGATACACAATAGTCTGTGTAGCGCTTGTGTAGTACTCGTCTAGATGGTGCAAGTGTTCGATCTCCTTTAGGGTGGCGTCTAATTCCTTTTCATCCCTCCTATCTCTATCCTGGGCAACATCAGAGAGGGATTTTCCCACACCAATCAGTTTAGACATATGAGTGTCTTCTGTGTTGATTAATTTGTCCTCAATAGTAACTAATATGGAGTGATCCAATGTGATCCTTCTCTTCTTTGTAGTCCTTTGAATGATGGCCTTTCTCTTTTGATCATAGGAGATCACATAGATGTCTTCTACCTCATCTACCGGCTCTGGTATCTGTTGATCACCCCATTTGAGGTTGTTTCCTAGGCTTCCAGTGGTGTATATTTGTTCAAGAGTGGACTCTCGAACTTCCTCACTTTGACTTGTAGATCCGACCTCTACTTGTCGCTTGTTGGGGGTTTGAATATTAGGTAGAATAGAGGTGTCAGGTATAGACTCATTTCTTAATTTCTTGTCGGCCGTAGAACTGCTAATTTCCTTTTGCTGAGTTTCTTTCTTTGTCTCCCTAGGTTCGAGTTCGTCACATGGATTTGCCTCAATTTCCAATTTATCAGAGTCTTTCATGTCGAGACTGCTTTCGGCTTCTGCTTCCTTTTGGGAGACCTCATTGTCTTGAAATTGAACTTCGGGCTTAGGGGAAGGGGATTTCTTGGGGTCTACCTCCTCTTGGACAGGCACCAGGGAGCCGTGAGATGGCTTAGGACTCTCAACGTCAAAGTATACTTGTATAAATTTGCTCAGGGGATTAGGCTCTTGTGTTTCTATCGACACTCGACCTATCTTTGAAGGAATTATTTCACCTTTCGAGGAATTGACCGACGCCATTGGGGATCCAGGGTTACTTGATCCATTGGTGTTATCGGGATTTAAGGAACCGGGGCCACTTGGCTCCGTCGGTACACTTTGGATGGTAGTTGAAATCGCAGGTCTTATGATAAGGTACAGATCATTCTACATTCGCTTCATTAGCAGCTGACCTTGTTGGTATAATAGTTCTTCCATCCCTGGTGTCGCTTCAACTTCAGGGGAATCCCGAATTTGTATCGGGGATTCCTGATGAACTCCTGCAGATTCAATGTCTCCCTGGGGATTACTTATTCCTTCATCCAATTCATATGCTACTGCTCCTTGACTGGTCTGGCCAATTTCTTGAGATGTGTACTCTAAAAACGTTGTCTTCTCTTCGTAGCTCATAGCTTTAAACTTGGTTCCTTAAGGATCAACTTTACTCGACGCCACCTCATTCCAATCTTGAGCGTTCTCAGTGAAAATTTCATCTTCGAACCGGTCATGGGCATAGGGCCAACAAGATGATACCTGCTATGCGTGCTGTAGGACCAGTCCCTTGGGACCGTGTTTGTGAAATCAACCAGTTTGGAACCAAAATTCTAATTGACCTAGCCCAAGTTGCTGAGCATGCGTGGTGTCTTTGACCATGCAGAAGCCAATATGAAACCCATACGGTATGAAAGCCCGCTTCTTGTCTTTTACTAAAGTTGCACTGTATCCTTGCAGGATGGTTTGATAACAAATCTCCCCTAACACTAGTCAGTCGGGAACGTAAATCGGTAATAATTGGGGTGCCCCTATGGTGTTGAAAACCCTGATGTAGGTTTCTCACCCATCTAAATACTAATGACCAATTTTCTCTATAACCTTCTTTGCTTTATCTGACAGCCTAGGGCACTCTTTCTTGAATATAAATAAATAAATGTGTGCAATAAACTGATCACAGATAATGGCATAGGAATTTTTGAACCTATTTTCCCATAATATGTTGAAGTATACATGGACTGCGAGCTTCGAAGAGTGCCAATTCAGGTTCATCCCATCAAAATCATTCCTGGTGCAGATGACATCCAGTAGATACAAGGCCATGTAGAAGGTGGGGATATCTCCCTCCTTCGACACCTGAGCCTATCTTATGCAGGTGCTCATCCGTTTGGAGATAATGGCACCCCAATTGAAGGTGGTGCCTAAAATGGCGACTGTAAACTCTAGAGGAATCCAAGCCTCTGAAAATCGGGAGTAGTCTTTCTCCCCATGCAACCTGTAGAGAAGATCCATGAGATATATGTATGGTTCCTTGAGATTGGTTGTTGGGTACTAGCCAACATTCCTGTTCATGAATTTTTTGTCTTCCCTCCACCAAGACGCCATGATTTTTCTGGTATCGTGTGACTCATAGAAACTCAGGATGAAATCAATGCTCATTTTTAGCGTAGAATCCCTGAGCTTGTAGTAACTCTGAACCTTTGATGGTAGGAAGATCCCAAGGCATTCACCATTATCATCTCTAATCAAATATTTTTTTTCATCAGCGTGGTCAATAAGACACTTCAGAAGCTCAATGCAAGAAAAGACCAGAGATTGTCTTGCCACCATGTGCAGATAAGCCTTGCAAATATTTGGGAGGACCTTTTCATCGAGCTTCCTTGTATCAGAGTCATTTTGCGGGGTATATTCAAGGGGTTCTTCCTTCTTGATTTTCTTGAATATTTCTTCCCAGTGAAGAAATGATGTCTTGGCTCCAATACTTTCCTCTATGTCTCCAAAAGATGGGGGTGGGACAAATACCTCCTTGGTGATCGTCTTAATGACAGGCACCATCTTGGAAGCAAACTCTAATTGTCTTAGAACTACCGGGGATGAGCCCTCTCCTACTTCTGATTCTTGCAGTTTTGGGGCTCTCGGTGATTTCCTGGTCGAGGGCTTCTTCGGAGGCATTGTCCCTGTAATTAAAAATTCCCTTTAAACATGTATGTAGAGTACCATTGGGTGAGGACATATAAAAAATGGAATGTAAGAACACCATTAGTGGATACATACCTGTAATGCTGCTAAGACAATTGTCTAATACTCATTGAACTTTGGACGTTTCCTCTGGACATTTAACTTCACTCTTCTATTTGTTTTGAATTTCTTGCTACGCAGAATAGGATAATACATAATGACTTGAATAGGATATAACTTGAGAGGTACTACCAATCATATCAATTAGTAAATACGAGTAATGAATGGAGATTCAAAATAAACTACTATCAGATTTCTACACATAAATCTTAACTGGTCGATGGTAGAGGCGAGGAGGAATATGCATTGTATCGACGGGTTTTAACGGTTCCTTTTTATTCGCGCACGAATTAGTAAGTAATGCACGATCTATCAATTAACTAATAGCTTTGAATGTGGCATACCTGACACAGTTAGGGGTTAAACGTATCCTCATGTCGCATCACTCTGGCGTATATATTGGGGATCGACTTCTATTAGAGTGTATATTTATATTTATATCCTCTTGATAAAACTTCTGACACCGATGATATCAAGGTTGGTGATCTGGGAAAGTTCAGGTACGCAAATTCTCGACGTGTCTTCATCTTCATGAGATTTCTTCATCGAAAATGTTTCCGGCGAAGGCGGTCGGCGGTGTCACTCCTCTTTTTCCGCAGTGCTCACTATTATACTTTTCTGTCGAAACCGAATGGATTGGTCTTCGGAAAAATCCTTCTCGAGGTTGTTCGTAGGAAAGAAACTCTTTCATCTGCTGACGCCGATGAAGGTCAGCACTCAGCTACTTCGACTTCCTACGTGATATTTTCCACTTTAACTTACGATGATGCCGAATTTCTTGAGCGAGTCGGGGAAAATTATGGGTCACCGATTCCTTGAGTAGTAATTAAGTCTCTTTCAGAGTTAAGATGATTCTTTGTTGTATGTTCAGATAAAATTTAATCAATTCAAACATGAAACATAAAAGATAAGTGAAGGTATCAGTTTCATATTGAAGTGAAAACACTCAATGCAAAAGATCGAGTGGTACCCAAAAAAGTAAATGGTCACCGACTTTTTAGGGTGTGTTTAGTACTCAACACTTCGATACAAAGGTCTTTTGTATTTAAGTAAATAGTCAAAACTTAAATCCACGGTACTTTCTGAGCTTCATGCTACACCCACCGCTCGACACTTTGGGTTTACCAAAACCTATGACCAGGTCAAACGTTCTCTTTTTTAGGATGGTATGAAACAGGACGTTCGCAATTTTGTGGTTGAATGTGATGTTTTTCAATGCAACAAGGGAGAAACAATCAAATCTCCTAGCACACTACAACCACTTCCGATTCCACCTGCTATTTGGAGGGATATCTTTATGGATTTTCTTGTAGGATTACCTAAATAGGGAAATAAATCAGTCATCATGGTGGTAGTTGATCATGTTTCCAAGTATGCTCATTTATTTTCTCTTCAACACCCATTTACAGAATCCACTGTGGCTCAAATTTTCATGGATCAAGTCTTCAATCTTCATGCAATGCCTCATTCTATTATTTCTAATCATGACCCAGCTTTCACCAACAATTTTTGGCAAGAATTGTTCAAGCTACAAGGCACCCAATTTCATCTCATCACCTCTTTATCATCCCCACACTGATGGTCAAACTGAAGTTGTCAACAAGTGTTTGGAAACATATTTGAGGTGTTTTGCATCAGAAAGGAAAAATAAGTGGGATCAATGGTTACCACTAGTTGAATGGTGGTACAACACTTCTTACCATACAACTACCTGCATGACTCCTTTTGAAGTCGTATATGGACAAAATCCACCTTTAGTTCTCTCATACTTGCCAGGTGTCTCGAAGGTCCAAACGGCTAACCAAATGCTTACAGTTGAAAAGGTTATTCTCTATACCCTCAAAGAAAATTTGGTCATGGCCCAGAATTGCATGAAGCAAAAAGAAGATCAAGGTCACTCTGAACGTCAATTTGCAGAAGGATATTCGGTGTTTCTTTGACTACAACCTTACAAGAAAAATTCCCTCAAGACTGACCATTGTCAGAAACTGCCACCCAAATTTTATGGTCCTTATATCGTTCTCAAGCGTGTGGGATAGGTGCCTTATCGGTTAGCTTTTCCCAACGATTCTNCCAATTTGGACGAAGAAGGCTCCATTTGGCTAGAGGCACAAGCAGTTTTGGACCAGCGTGAGTGTCATCTACATCAATGAACCATCAAGGAAGTGTTAGTATAGTGGAAATATACAACTCCAAGAGATGCCACTTGGAAACCAACTACCATTATACATCAATTTCCTCATCTCAAGCCTTGAGGACAAGGTTGTTTTTAAGGGGGAGTACATGTTAGGGGCCTAACCCCTCACGTAGGTAGAATAATATATTTCCATGTAATAAAGGACAATATTAATAAGGCTTAGTAATAAGGAAGAATAAGTCAATTGTAAGAAGACCTTATAGAAGCTTGCTTCTAGAAGGTTCTTCCTCTCTTTTGATAGACATATTTAGTATAAATAGGAGTCGAGGGTATGAGAAGTATTGTCTTCGATATTACTGTAATAGATATATTCTCTCTTGTAGGTTTCCCCCTCAAAGAGGCAAGTGAACATCGCTCTCAGTAATAAAAGTTCTCTTTTTGGTGTTACTCTGGTATTATTTTGGTATTATTGTGGTGTTTTTCTGGTTATATCATTGTTTATCTTCCATTTCTAGCTAATTATTTATGTTTTGCATAATAATTTATATCTGGAATATTACAACTTTGGTGGCGCTGGCTCAAACATCCCACGGAGTTATGGGAAAATCTATGGAAAATCAAATATGCTTCGAGCACTAGTGAGGACCTCCTCATCACACTCAATGACCTGATTCAGGGATCCAACATCTGGAACAAAGCCTGGAGGAACAAGCCTCTTATACAGAAACATGGGTTGTGGGAGATACGCAGTGCAGAGAAGTCCTTATTCTGGCAGGACTCTTTGTAGCAACTATCGCCACTGTACTCAATAGATTAATAAGGCCTAGCAATAAGGAAGAATAAGTCAATTGTAAGAAGACCTTATAGAAGCTTGCTTCTAGAAGGATCTTCYTSTCTTTTGATAGACATATTTAGTATAAATARGAGTCAAGGGTATGAKAAGTATTGTCTTCGATATTACTKTAATAKAGATATTCTCTVTTGTAGGTTTYCCCCTCAARGAGGCAASTGRACATCGCTCTYAGTAATAAAAGTTCTCTTTYTGRTGTTACTCTRGYATTATTTTRGTATTATTGTGGTGTTTTTYTRGTTATATCATTGTTTATCTTCCATTYCTAGMTAATTATTTATGTTTTGCATAATAATTTATATCTGGAATATTACAACTTTGGTGGCGCTGGCTCAAACATCCCACGGAGTTATGGGAAAATCTATGGAAAATCAAATATGCTTCGAGCACTAGTGAGGACCTCCTCATCACACTCAATGACCTGATTCAGGGATCCAACATCTGGAACACAGCCTGGAGGAACAAGCCTCTTATACAGAAACATGGGTTGTGGGAGATACGCAGTGCAGAGAAGTCCTTATTATGGCAGGACTCTTTGTAGCAACTATCACCACTGTACTCAATAGAATAGCTCAGACCCCTTCATCAACAAATGAAATCAAGGGACACACTTCATGTAAATGATCTTTGTAATAAAAAGCTTATGCAACACCCCTGGCGTATGTGGAAGACCCAACCCCATGAACTAAGCATATCGAAAGGAATCAATACAGAAGCTTGGAGGGACTATGCAAATCAGCAAAAGATATGCATCAATGATGATCCAAACATCCTTAGGTGGGGTCACTCTCCAATACTTAACTTCTCAGTCGAGGAGGCTTATCATCTCCATGAAAACTATCACATGCAACCAAAAGAGCACATATGGGGCAAAATATGGAACCCAAAACTATGGCTGAAAGTCTCCTTATTTGTGTGGCTAATTGTTCAAAACTGCATTCTCACTTGGGATAACCTTAGTAAATGAGGATTTGTTGGACCTTTGATATGCCTCCTCTGCCGACAACATGAAGAGACAATGGAGCACATCTTAAATCAATGTTCCCATAGTGAATTCATTTGGGACATGGAATCTAAGATAATGTGTCGCTATAATAGGATCATAGCCAACATTGTAAGCACTATAGGAAATTGGGGCTCCATTACCTATCAAAACCCAATCCTATATCGCATATGGAAATTTCTACTAGACGTCATAGTTTGGAAAATATGTAAAGAGAGAAACAAAATATTTTTTCACTCTACCTCCTTCCCTCCCCACTCTACCTGGGAAAAGATCCTCAACCTTGTTCAGGAAAAAATCGGAGTTGAGCAATGGACTCAGGATGATTTGAAATGAAATCCGCCTGAAAGGCACATCTTCTTGGCCTGGTAGTTAAACCTCTCTGGGCATCCCCAACGGGACTTCACTCGTCTAGCAAAGATTGCATGTATTCTAACCTCCTAGTCTCGTCCCCCTCTGGGATTTGTCAAACTAAACTTTGATGGCTCCTCAAAGGGTAACCCAGAGCCAGTGGGTTTTGGAGTTGTACTCCGAGACAGTGAGGGGAGAATTCTACATATCACAATAGGGTACCTGGGTTTCAACACAAATAATGCAGTGAAACTTTGGAGCCTCCTTAAGGGGATCAAATTGGCAATTAGTCACAATATCTTTCATTTCATAGTGGAAGGGGACTCCCAGGTAATCATCTATCTTATCTCTAAAATCATTCATGGCTCACACCCCTCAAAAATTTCCCCAACATGGAGACTATTGGGACTGTTGGAAGACTTTAGGTCCCTCCTTCAACCCCATCTCACCTTAATCCCCTCGCATGTGAAAAGAGAAACCAATAAGATTGTAGATTTCCTAACCAACAAGGGTGTAGACTCAAAAGAGGAGATGATCCAATTAGATGCTCGAATCTCCCCACCCCCTTAGTTACTGATTAGATGTTTGGATATAGCTCGAAGAGAGTGTCCCCCCCCAGATGGGGTGCCACGTAGCCTAGGATATTCCACGTAGCCCACATGTGGGAAAAGCTATTAATATGGATGGTTGCCACCCTAAGCCTCATTCTTGGATGGAGGACGGACTTAAATGCACTCAGGGGATGGAGGGACAACTCCCTCACGTAGGATTAATGGCATCGTCAATGTCCCATGATAGGGGGATGACAACATTTATGGGAGTAGGTTGCACGGTCTCATCAACTTCTTGGATAATCCTCCAGGTTGCATATGGCATGTTTCATTTCATTCCTTTGTTTCCTTGGAGCTATTCTCTGCTCAACTATCTGGATATGTTCACCCTCATTTTCAGTTTTCTTTGGCGTCCTAGTTCTGTCATGCCTTGTGAGTGAGGGAAACCGAGGAGGGGTCCCTCTTGGTACTGTTACATAGCAGGGCATAGATGCCTTTGTGAATTAGAAAGGTATTTCTCGACAACTTTGATTCATAGAAACAAGGAGTTAGAGACGCCTCCAATGGCATATGTGGAAGAGGAAATCTCAGAGGAACCAATTATGGTTCCACTAGAATCCCTCATCTACATGGTCCCGGACCCCGAGGATCGACCCAACACCAGTCTTATAGCAACAGACATAGAGGCAACACTGGAGGGGGCTACTTGCATTGTCCAAGAGGAAATCCCCTAGAATGACCACCCAATTGAGCCTTGTTTGTCCACTTAAGACATGGGATGAGACCCGAATTCACACGAATTACTTGCACCGGAGCCCCTGGAGCTCATCTTCGATATGAGGAGATACATGATGGAGCAACTCCACTGGAACACTCTCCTCAGTAGCAGAATTGACATGTTGTTCGACACCTTCTCAAGTGCGTCGGTTAAGCAGAGATGCCTGACCTATGCTCAACCTTTTTCCTTCATTCCTCAACGTGACAATCCTCATGGTGACACTCTGTATGGGAGTTTCCACTGTTCTAAAATTCCATCTAATGTGTAAAGTTTCTAAGTCCTCAACACTCCATATGCAAGGCAGTGGGATTTTTGACACCACAATCTAGATTTCCTGTTTCATTGCTTAGTTTTTTTGTTCAGTTTGTATGATCATTTTTGTGATTCATGTTTAGATAGCACTTTCATAGAACTTAGCTTCCACATGCTCTGGTTTCCCACTATTTCGTGGAGTAATTGGTGGCTCCTACTTTTATCTACAAGAACAAAAGGACACCACATGTTTTGGTTTCCACTATTTTGGCGGAACAAGTGGCAAGCCTGTGAAACTCATCAGTTTTGTATACTAACAAATGTTTAATGAGGTAATATCACTTTTTATTTACAAAAAAATATATAAAAAATAATCCACTAAATAATAGCCCCCCACACACATACATATAATAACAATTCAAAATTAAAATCATAACTATTAGAAAGACAAATGTAAAAAAAATGCTTTCCCTCAATCTCTTATGCCTTACAAATTTTAAAATTCTTTTATTATAAGGTGTACTTAATTTAATTTAGGAACCAATTTCACTATGGAAATTATGATCATTGATCTTAATTTTGACATTATTGATTATTATTGATTTTAAAGTTAAAATGTTGAAAAAATAATTTTGATAAGCCAAATTAAAATTAATAAAATCTTTGTAAGATTTCAACTTCTTCATATTAATGATTTCATTGTCTTTCTATATTTTATATTTAATATTAATATTGTGTATACTACTAATTTTATAGTTTCATTTTGTGTTTCAATAGTTAAGCCAAACTTTAAATTTCAAGTCCAACTTTTTTTAAGTTTGTGATGACAACTTGTCATAGTAAAAAATTGAAATTGGGAACTTTATATTCTATAAAGTTGTAGTAGAGCTAATAGGAATATAACGTCATACTGCATGTCCAAAAATTTTTAGAAAAATAAAGTTCTCCTTGCATGCAAAACAAAAAAACACATAGCTTACTTATATCAATGTGAGAAAAGTTTGAATACTTCTTACCAGTATAAGTCTAAAATAAATGCCTAATATTCTAATAACTTTAAAAAACACTAAACTTAGCAGAAAATGTGACAATTGAGAGCCTCTTCCAAGCCTCCATTTTATGGAAGAGTGTCTTGCTTCTAAATCTCCATATCTTCAACTACCTCATGCACACTATCCTCTTCCTTTAACTCCCCACTTGCTAAGTTCACCGATATTCTTTGTTTGGAACCCCTTGACTAGGATTCTTTGGTAAAATTCATAATTAGGTGGCTACAAGATAATAAAGTTCTCTCATAACAAGTTAGTGGCAATGCATACATGAAAAAACAATAATCTATTAACTTGGAGTGATAATTCAAGGTACTTTCACTATGAATTTGAATATGGTGTAAAAATTTGAAATGTAGGGAAATTAATTAGTTTTATGGATATATATAATTTTTATTTATAGAAATTGTGTATGACTATGATAAATTTTATTTTTCTTAACAATGGTATGTTATTTTTCATGCAAAATATAATGCATATGTTTCTATTAGTGCTAAATTTGAGTATCTAGACAATGGAATTTCCTTAAACAAATTGTAGAATTGTATAGAACACACTGTTCTTGTGCGCGACTATTTTTCTTTCAAAATTTATAATGTTCATTTTAATTTTTTTTTATTATATGGAAGTCATTATATCCTTATATTATAAGATCTTCAATTAGTGCTACATACAAGGGTCTTAACATTATCAAATATATTTTTATTTAATTTCAGATTGTAGTTATCACTTAGTGTAGTGTATAACTTATTTTAAAAAACGTTATAGAAAAATAAAAGAGGTATGTACTTTAATATTCTTATATATGTCAACACAAAAATATATTAAAAATACTAATATATATATATATATTTATTTGGAATCTGCATAGCCAACTTCATATGTCTATAGTTTCATCAACAACGAGTTTTTGTAGGATATAGAAAAATAACATCAAAATATAGTTATTGAGAGGTGTTCACAAAAGTGGAAGTTTTACTGTATTTGCAGCCCAAACCACCTAGTTTTTCATATGAAACCTATATCCAATGCAACCACCTTATAAAATGTGTATGTTATATCTATCCCTCCCACCCTAAAAAAAATTGAAATGAAAGTAATGCTCATGTGCTCAAGTAATGTGCACTCACACTAGGAATGCATGGACATTCTAGAGCTCATGTCCACTTTTTTTCCAAATTCTTCCTCTCCTCACCTCCTCCCATTTTATCCCTCTCACCCCACCCTCCCATGCCCATATATCCTGGTCTCACCTATCTCTTGGTGTCACCTATATCCCTCCCCTACCCATCCACCATTCACCTCTTCTCACATCCTCCCTCTTTTCCTCTCTTGTAGCAAGGCGTCATAGCCACCTCCCCTTGTCTCACCTATATACACATATTCTCACACCTCCCACCTTTCCAACTATACCCATCAAAATTCCCTCTCTACGCACCTCCTTTCCTATCCATTCATCCCTTCAACCCCCTCTACCCATCAACTAAACCCTCCCCTATCCCACCACATACCCCCTTCCACTCTTCCCAACCATTGATTCCTCTCCTCATATCCATATCCCCCTTCTCCTTTCCTCACTCCCATTCCCCTTGTTATCTCCTTCCTCCTATATTTCATGCACACTACTCCACCTCCCTTACACATATTCCCTTCACCTTTTATCACCTTTCTCCCTTTTTCCCCTCTCATCCCACCCCCTCATTCCCACCTCTCCTAGTCTAACCTATATCCCTATCATCTCTTACCTCAACCTTTGTCTCCAATTCCCATCCACATTTCATCTCTTATCACCCTCTCTCCCAACCCTTTGATGGATTTTCCCTCCTTTACTTCATTTCCACTACTCCCCATCCCCTACCATTGATCCCTTTCCCTCCTCTCACCTCCATATCCCACAACATACCCCCCTCCCCTATGATCCTCCCTTGGACACTCTACTCATCCCCATCCCCATTGGCTCCTCCATACATTCCTTCATTGATACTTCACCTCTTCTCACCTCCTCCACCTTTCCCTCCCTTCTTTATCTCTCCCTCACCTCTTATCCCTCTCCCTTTTCATCCTACCTCAGCCTCCACCTTTGATTGCCCCTCCTTACCTCTACCCACATCTCCATCTACACCATGTGACATCAATTGCCTCTTCCATCAGGCCCTTACCTCTACCTTGAACACCTTCATTCCATGGTCATACCCCCCCAGAGAGAGAGAGAGAGAGAGAGAGAGAGAGAGAGAGAGGTGTGATAGAATGGGGGATTCATTTAGTGAAGCTATGATATAGAACATTTGTTGATGGTATATTCAATAATACTCCTAATTTCAGTAGGTAGTGAAAATTAGGTCTCCCAAAATACTTGTGTTGAACCCCTCTTCGAATACATCTCTCCAATCAAAAAATCCTATTTTTATTAGATATCTTAGTTTTCTATTTTTTTGGTTGTATTTTTAATATCCATTTTTATTTCTATCCTCACTACCTAGATGGGAATAAACTCTTATAAACCTACAAACCATAAAAATAACCCAAAAATAAGCAAACAAGCACATTGACATCCCAACATATGGATATGCCACTATAGTGAGATATCCTTTGGTTGAAGAGCTTGGTGCAATTCTACTTCCACTCTTCTCTTCAATATAATAAATGGTTTCTAATTTGATGAGGAAGGGGTTTATGTATATGTATATGTACTTGTATACATACAAAAGTGATTTTCCTCACATTATAGATTTTCATTCATTAAATATTCTATCTCATAGACAATTTACAAAACAAATATCTATCTATCAAGTTTGTGTTTTTAGTAATCTTTAGGCAAGTTATCTACTCGATAACCCATTATTTGTTTATTATCTTTTAAAATAAAATCCACTCTCTTTAGGAGAGATGAAAGTGATTGTGATCTCTGGGATCAATTTTACCTAAGGACATTCTTGCCACCCTTTAGGTATAAATGAGTACTTTCTTCCTTGTACTCTATCATTGTGTTATGTTTTTTCATATATTAATATTAAGGTCAAACATAACACTAAAGATGTTATTTTGTTTCAGGGTTGAAACCTGGATCTTTTCAAAAAAAGACTTAGTTGGTTGCTTGAGCTCGATAAAATCACGATAATCATAATCCTCTTAATCTTACTCATATTATATGATTACCTTTACCACTACTCTTAAGTTAAATAATAAAATTTGATACTTCTAAAGTTGATTAAAACTACACTATTCTCACATCAAGCCTATGGAACACCATTCACAGTTTTTTTTTTTTATACATTCTTGTAAAACTTCGTTAAAAATTTTGTTTTTTCATATAATCTTGTAAAAAATAATTAAGGTTTTTTTTTTTTCATATAATCTTGAATAATACTATTAGGTTATGTGTGAGTTGAATATTCTAATCTTACAAACACAAGAACCAAATTGTGATTTGATTTAATCCAAAATGTTGAGCTTTAGATTTAAGTATTAGAACTAGTCCTATAACGAATATTAGATATCATCAAATTGATAATAAAGCACAATCCTCCTACCAAAAAAGTCAAGTTAGTATTACAACCATATGATGCATGACTCATACATGCAAAATTTGGACTCATTTATATGGCTCAAAACAATATTCATACAATCGGTTGCAAGATAATAAGTCACATACATCACAAGTAAAAGTGTATTAATGGAGAAAGTAAGAATCGAAAAGGTGGTTAGACAAATAAAATACAAACATCTTTGGACTATACCAAAATTCAAAATTACAAAAGCATGTGATCCAATTGAGTAATCAATGTAAGAACAACAAATTAGTATTTTTTTTTCATTTTAGTTAATTAGATGATTCTACATAAAATGTAAATTAAAAAGGAGGGCCAAACAATAGACATAATTCATCAAAACATATAATAATTCTAGGAAACATGTTCAAGGAATACCAAACTAGTTTCAAAAGTAAAGTTGAAAATTCTCTCCACTAGCTCCAATTAGTATTATATACTTGGAGAGAGAAAAAACAAGATATATATTATACATGCTATATGAGAAATGAAGGAAACAATGAAATTCAATTGAATTTGGAGAGACAAGCAACATGAGACAAAATTATTCAATTTAGATCAATATTAATAAGATGTGGATTTCCCCTCTATTTTATAGGAAAGGATATTTTTCCCAAGCCTCCCTTTTCCTTCAGATCCAAATGCATAAAGTTTTCCTATCTCTATCAAGGAAAATGTTCGAGTGCTCCAAAATATAGAGTTTAATTGATTGATTTGAACAATCTATTCCTTCGTGTATTTCATGAATCACTAGTTTTGGCCTTATTATGTTTGTATGTCTATGAGCCTAAAGATTAGATAAGAGAAAATGAAATCTACAAAACATTATTAGAATTAAATTTCTAGAGAAATTACGATGGTTTGAAAAAATGTACATATTTTACAAGTGTAAACCCATGCCATAAATGCCTATCCTTTAGTTTTCTATCCCAACTAGTGCTCGATGCTTGATTACTCCCCACATCTATAATAGTATGCATCCACATTTTATCCACAACAAATGTGGCATAATGATTTGTAGTCACATGAACTTCCTTCTCCCTTAAAGGTGATTCCACAACATTAGGAATAATTTTACACTCTCTATTTATATGACCCAGGAAACCTTATTGATTACATCCCAATGTACATACTCATCCATATTTTTCCACAACAACATGCCATGAACTATTCAATATCATAACTATTTCTTGCTCTAAATGTTTAAATTATTCAATCATTCGAGGATACTTTTCATTTGTTCTAGACCCATGTCCAATATTTCCTCCTAGACCACACAGTGGATAGGATATATTGACCTATAGATTTCCCAATATATGTGCGAAATGTTATTTTCAAATTCAAAGACGTTTCAACAAGACAAGAACAAAGTAGTTTTATAAACTCAATGGGAACATAGAATATATTTAAGTTACAAAATTTACATGACACTGAGTTGATACCTATAAGAGATAAAAAATAATAATATCCTATTGCAATTTGTATCTATGGTACCCCTAAGTTTCAAAACTATTTTTTTTTTTGTTTTTTTATTATTATTGTTTATCAGCACATTGTGGAACTTTATGATCAAACTCAAGTATTTATTGTTTTACTAATTATTTTTTTATTAATAAAAGAGGAAGCACACATTAAGAAGTGGTATTGTTAGAAGAGAGAGTTCGTTGATCCAAAAACAAACAACCAAGTGAGAAAAAAAATGGGACAAGTGGTGAAGGTTAGTTTAGTTAACTCAACTAAGAGAAACAAATCTCAGGATTCTAAGAAATCCAAAGAAGCATGTGTAAAAATCAAATTGACAGGTCGTTAATGAGCAAGAGGCTTGTACATGTGAGCAGGCTCACATATATGTGAGCCTTGTACATGTGTCAAATACCTAAGAAATATTATAAAAGAAAAGGAAACATAGAGAATGGGATTCCATACTGAAAAAGATGTAAAATAACTGGAAAATTACATAACACAAGAATACTCACGTAAAACTTGTAGCCCTAAAACCTACAACAAGTCAATTGGTTATGTTGTTGGATATAGATTCATCTTGAAGGTGACAGAGTGGACATATGTATGAGATTTGATCTATGGTTATGAGGAACGGTCTACTTAATGTATGTTTTCCGTAAGAAATATTCAGATACAGGTTTTTCTTCCATGTGCTAATTTTATTATGGATAGTTTATTATTGTCCAAAATTGCAATTTATTCATAGATTAAATGATTTATCTTTTTCTATTTATGTTATGAAACTCTTATATTAAGTATTAGGTATCAAGGAGTAAATAAATTTCTAGATTAGAATGTCGGAAGTATGGCCATATAATTTTCAAAGTCTAAGTGTTGAGAAGACTCTATATAAATTTAATTATAATCAATAGGGTTAGATTCTAAAAGAATATTGCTAATACGGTAGAGGAAATCTAGTGGATAAAGGATGCTAAGTTTCTTAAAATATCAATTAAATACTGCATGTAATTACAACCGATGTAGTAAAGGTTGAACACATAATATCGGGTAGATTAGAATGCCAGAAGTATGGCCATATAATTTGCAAAGTCTAAGTGTTGAAAAGACTCTATATAAATTTAATTATAATGAATAGGGTTAGATTATAAAAGAATATTGCTAATACGATAGAGGAAATCTAGTAGATATGGGATGTTAAGTTTCTTTAAATATCAATTAAATACTACAAGTAATTACAACCGATGTAGTAAAGATTGAACACATAATATTAGTAAAGATTGAACACATAATATTAGGTCTTAGAAATTCATCCTTCTAGGCTCTGTATAAAATATTAAATAAGAATGAAAACTAACAGGATAAGTTCATGAAAGTGTTACAATTAGTGCTTGGAACAATTCATGACAACTAATTAAAAGAACCAAGGAATTTTTGTTCATAAAATTATGAATAAGGTTAAAACAGAGTTCTTACCAAAATCGATTCTATTAACCTGATGAGGGTAAAACCACTTGGAAAAATAATAAAGTATCTACGATGGATATCAATCCATTATATAGTATAAATTTCAATACCAACATATTATAATTCTTATGTAGAGCAAAAGATCATATTAATATTCCAATCAGTAAAATTATTATGTAGAGCAAAAGATCATATTATAATTCTTCCCACATAAATAGACTGAGGACGTGGTCGACAGAACAATGATAGGTAACCACTATTTTATTTGTTTACATCGAACAATCTTAGACAATGGTATCACGTCCCTTACCCACAACTAAAGTCTAGATTAGAAACTGAAATACCTTTTCAGGGTAAACACCCTGGTATTGAGACCATAATGAACACATGTAAACAACATTACAAGCGTAGTGATTAGTATGGCACCTGGGTAAGAAATATTGATACACTATGAACAACACATTGAGTAAAAATAATTACAGAGGTAGTCATATTGAGAAATATTCAGAGTAATATWAATAATGTGACTGAATACACATGTACAAAAATGCATTGYATTATAAAAAGGAAAATAATATTTCTCTGAGAATTAGTGGGAGGGTTAAGATAATAACCTTTACCTGGAGTAGCTCGAATCCGCATATGGAAATTCCTGTAGAAAATAGAATTGGCCAGCCCAAACCAACGCCTCATTCTGATGGGTACCCTCGTCCATAGGAAGGGACCATAATTAGTTCGAAGTATCTATAATGTCCATATTAACAAATGATATTATATAAATAAAATGAGCGAAATAAACCTAGAATGATCGAATACATAATGGGTTGTGACCATTACTTTCACCAAAAAATATCTGAAATAATTTACAAAATGAAAATCAGGGAAAAGTATGAAAAAGGACAACATCTGTCCCTGAGTAATAAATAATAACCGAGTCAGAACAAATGAACTAAGAGAAATGCGCATAGAACGTAATGGTACAATACGTATAAAATTTCAACAGAGATCGGGCAGCAATATACAGTCATGAAAACCATGTCCTCTTAACCACAACTTCGTTAAGATGAAAAAAGGACCAGAAACACTAACCTTATCATGCTCAAATTCCCAACGTGCAGAATAAAGCCAGAAAAAAACCCGTATTGACCACTAGCAAAACCAGACCTTGCGTAGAGCCTAGCATAGGTAAACACCTTTCAAACCCAAAGCCATAATGGAAGAAACTCAAGAATAGAGGGATGAAACCCTGGACCTATTAGCTTGAAACCAGAAGGAAACCCTCATCTCGTGCTGGAACGTTACCRAAAYAATGAATTGAATGACTAAAAACTGCGAGGTGGTCGGGACATTACTCACCTAGCTCACTTTTCAAGAAGGTTACACCTTGAATAAGATAAGGATGCCACGAGAAATATAGACACATTATTTAAGTTGAGACTAAATAGATTAATCCATGTATTAACTACCACCAACAACTTATTAATCGTTTGTCAAAATGTCATTAACGTTGACCAGTCGAGTTATGATTACGACGTGATTGTTTTACGTAGTGCCTTTATAAACCACCTAACCTTCTTTATGATATTCCAAGTTGGGGCGAACTACTATATGACCTTACATAAGAATCATATTAGAAGTGACCTCACCATCGATGTTACCTTACACTTAGTGACAAGTGGAAAATCCTCCAAGCTTAGACTATATGTAAACAAGGATGCAATAAGGGTCTTATGGTGGATACGAACCCTAACCTTAACGATATATCCCTTGGAAATGATAAAAAAGGGTATGTAAACACATAGAGGTATGAATACCATAAGGTTTACAACATGGTACAAATAGGATTAGTGTAGCCGTAGAGAAAATTATGCATATGAAAACTATTGCAATTATTAAAAATAAAAAAATAACATAACACTTTCTAATAAGTGACTTCTCCCAATGAAACTTTGTGATGCCATAAATAAAAGAGTATTACATATCACTTAGTCAAAACTACAATACAATGTTACATTATTATTATTGTTGTTGTAGTATAAAAATAAAATGAAATTAGAGTATTATGGTTATGTGACATAATGGTATAGGAATGACACTTAGCCTTATGGACTCAATCATGTAAAATTAATTTTCGATTGTTATATTTTCTTATTATTACTAGGAATAAAATTTTGATTGCAGGAAATATGACAGCAGTACTTATTCTACCTGAACAAGGGTCACATCAAAATGCACTAGAAATTCTCGAACAAGCAAATATTGATGAGGGGAATATATGGGTTAATTTGAATGAAAGTCGAGATAATAGAGAATCTGAATTAATTCAGATTGTACAAGTTTTAAGGGAGTAATTACAAACTATTAAGGTAGATATGAATGAATTCTAAAGACACAAGAATAACTTAATGCAACATTGTTATAAAAAATGTGTAATCATAATTCTGATAAGAATAAAGTTCAATTTTCCAGTAATTCCAAATAGGAAATTTGAACATATTCAATAAACAACAAAATCTAATTTTAATGAAACTAAAAATAGTGAACAAAAATCTGAAACTTCAAGTGAGAAAAGTGCTAATAAGAAACAAAGAACTACAAAGAAACATAAGCATCATGAGGAAATTATGGGTGAATTTAAAAATATTAAACCTCCAATATTTAATGGTGAGATTGAGACTAGAGAAGAGGAAGAATCTTGTCTTTCTGGAATGCAAAAATAGTTTCAGATATATAATTATTGAAGTGAACTTAAAGCAATAATGACCATTTATAATATGAATGAGAAGGAAAATATTTGGTGGCAGGATATCAAGAGAGTAAAGAATATTCAGGAACGTAAAACCACTTCGAAGACTTTTGAAAGATAGTTTAAGAAACAATATCTATCATAACAATATTATGAAGGAAAGGCTAAAAAAATTAATGAGATGAAATTGAGAAATTTAACCATGAAATATTTTTGCAACAAATCTCTAAGCTTATTGCGTTATGTACCTTATATTGTGGATGAAATAACAAAGATACAATGCTTCTTGAGTTGTTTACCTTCCTCATATAAATATAGGATTGATTTTGACAATCCTAAGACTTTAAAGGAAGTTATGTGTAAGGATAAATTGTGTTTTGAACAATATAAAACCAGAAATGAAAATGCTAAAAATTGGAAGGGTAAGAAAGTTGAACGATTTGATCCATGAATAAAAGAAGGAGAATTTTTCAATAAGAACACTGCTAAAGGGTTTCATGGAAATAACTACATAAATAATAATCCTTATAACCCATCTGAAAATAGAAACACAAAACCATCAACTTTTCATAATAAAGAAACTCTCCAAAAGGAACCGGTAAAATGTTGGGAGTGTGGTGAACCACATTGTTTCAAGGATTGTCCTCGCAGGAAGAAAAACAACAACAATATACATACAGTTTGAGAAGCAACAATAGTTAGTGAAATAGTGAGGAGCCCCCCAAAGATTAGCTTAGCCTTGGAAGACAGACAAGAAGACCATAAAGCTTCCAGGGTGGAAGTAGAAGGTATGTTGAATAATCAACCGATTTCCACTTTGATTGATCCAGGTGCTAGTCTAAGCTATGTCTCACCTAAGATAGTAGAAATATGTAAATTACGAAAAGAAAAAATTTGAAAAATCGTGGTTATTAAAACTTGCGACAGGAACAAAAATGAAAGTTACAAATTTTATTAATGGTTGTGAAACTAGTATGAATGGACTCAAAACTCAATCAAATTTGAATTTTTTGCATCTAAGATGATATGATGCATTAATTGGCATGGACTGGTTAGAAAAATATAAGGTAATCTTAAAATTCTATGACAAAACATTTACTTACATGGATTTCAATAGAAATATTATTAACATTAAATGGATACCAAGAACCATTAGTATTAGGAAAATTTTAGCCTTGCAAATTAAAATATGTATTCATAAAGGATGCAAAGTATTTGCAGTACATGTAATTGATAATGAAAATGAAGAAGTAAGAATGACATAGAAAACGTCCCTATATTACAAGAATTTTGAGATGTATTCCAAGCTATTACTAGATTACCTCCAAAGAGAGAGATATATTTCTCTATAGACTTCCTATCCGGAGCGGTACCAGTTTCAAAAGCTCCATATCGGATGAATGTCTTAGAGCTTAATGAACTAAAATATCAACTTCAAGAATTATTAGACAAAAAATATATTCGACGAAGTGTATCTCCTTGGGGAGCACCAGTACTATTTGTCAGAAAGAAATATTGAACCTTACGATTATGTATAGATTATTGACAACTTAATAAAATAACAATAATACATGCACTAAAGATGTGGAAACATTATTTAATAGGAAAAAAATTCTTATTGATGTCTGACAACATTTCCTTAAAGTACCTATTTGATAAACAAAATATCAACACTCGACAAGCAAGATGGTTGGCCGTCTAGAGTGAGTGTGATTTTGAAATAAAACATATCAATGGAAAATAAAATAACGTAGTTGATTTCTTGAGCAGGAATTAAAATTTGATTTATACAATTACGAGAAGTAATTATGAAACTGATTTAGAGGAAAAAGTCAAGATTGCAGCTGAAAAGGATGTAGAATATCAAAATATTAAGTCAAAATTGGCAAAAAATCAAGTTGAAATTGAAAAATCAGATTTGAGACTTTATAAAAATGAGTTGTTAATATATAAATATAGGTTGTATATCCTAGAAGCGGAAGAAATTAAATTACTAATACTAGATGAATTACATAAAAATCCATAATCAGAAAATAATTACTATGCTAAGAATGGAATTTTATTGGCCTAATATGAAGGGAGAAACTATTGAATATTTAACAAAGTGCATAGAATGTCAACAAGTTAAAGTTGAACATCAACATCCATCTGGGCTATTACAGCCCCTACCCATTCATTAATGGAAATGGGAAATTATAACAATGGACTTTATAACAGGTTTACCTAAAGGCGGTAAACATAATGATTCAATAGTGGTTGTTGTTGATAAATTGAGCAAAGCGACACACTTTATACCAGTTAAATCCACCTATAAATACATTAACATATAAAATATATTTATGAAGGAAATCTTTCGACTACATGGAATTCCTAAAACTGTAATCTCAGACAGAGATACAAAATTCACAAGAAACTTATGGAAATCCCTATTTAAAGGCTTAGATACACAATTAAATTTCAATACTGGTTACCATCCTCAGACGGATGGGAATACTAAAAGAACTAATCAAATAGTATAAGATATGCTTATAATGTATGCTATGAATAGACCTAACAAATGGGAAGAATATATACATTTGGTTGAATTCGCATCTAATAATCATTACCAAGATTCATATAAACTTAGTCCCTTTGAAAACATTAATGAAATAAAATGTAACACCTTTGTTTCCTTGAGTAATCGTGTCRAAAGATTAATGATAAGACCTAAAATTTTAAAGGAATTGGAACTAATAGTGAAACAGGTACAAAAAAATTTGAAAGTAGYTCAGGACASATAGAAGAACTATGCAGAATCCAAAAGAATTCCAGGAGAGTTCAATATTGGAGACCATGTGTATATAAGGGTAAATCCTAAAAATAGTTCTTTAAGATTGGGCAGGTATACTAATTTATCTCTTATATATTGTGGTCGCTTCGAAGTGCTTGCTCGAATAGGATCTGTAGCCTATCAACTTGCACTTCTAGCCAGAGTAAAATTACATGATATATTCCATGTTTCATTATTAAAAAGATATATAGAGGATCCTACTCATATTGTGGATTCAAATATGTTACAGGTGGAACCCGAGGGCGAGTTCCCAGTAGAGTCGAGTCATATTATTTACATGAGGGAGCCTACACTCTGGAATAGAGCCATCTGACAGGTAAAGGTGCACTGGAGGCACCTTAGTCCCAAAGAGGCTACATGGGAAATGGAGGACCATATGCGGAAAGCATATCCATTTCTTTTTATATAATGATCGAGACTGAGATTAAATAACATTGAGAATGGTGTTATGTTCTAAGGGGGGTGGATGTAACACCCTGATTTTTCAAAACTAAAACTTATTATTTTATTATTGTTGTTGTTTATCTGCACATTGTGGATCTTTATGGTCAAACTCAAGAATTTATTGTTTTACTACTT
>JASDQU010306364.1:45163-67909 GCA_032191745.1 Picea mariana | reverse complement strand
ATCGACGAAGGCAGTCAAGGCGTAAGGATCCACTACCACAGGCCCCGAAGGCCACTCACTCAGCAGAGGCAACCCTAACAAACAAAAACAGCTTTGATGCACTGAATGAAGATGAAGCCCTAGAACCAGAAGCAATAAAAGAGAAGGAAGATCCTCCGGCAGATGATAGCCTTCCAGAATCCACCCCCCCAGCAAAGGTTCTAGTTTCGGAACCCTCAGCCAATGCAGACCTAGAAGTCTCAGTCTCTGAGGAAACTCCTGAACCGGAAGACAATGTTCCGTCTCCACCCCTTACCAGAGGGCGAAAGACCAACAAAGCGCGCAGAGAAAAGGAGGCGGCCTCCAACATTTCTTCAGGATCTCAGAAAAAGCTGGACCCCTTCATTAAGGGGAAATTTTCATCCCCCTCGGTTTAATGCTTTGCTTTTGTCTTCTACTCTGCTCACAATTTGTGAGAATTTATTCATGTATGCAATTTTCGTCATTCTCCCGAACCAGTGCAAGAAGTGAATGGGATGGGTCTCCCAAGACGTTCACAAGAAGGTTGGCAGCACTGTCAGAGGTCACCAACCTTCTTTAGATATGTAATTTTCTGATTCAGGTCTGCCTGAAAACCGATCAATACAACATAACCGTTTTAGTTAAAAAAAAAAAAAATTCCACACCTTCCTTTTTGAGTTCTAAGTAAAATGGGAAAGAGGAAAAATAAAAAAAATAGAGGAAACTAGGGAAAAGAGGTAACATAAAAAGGAAAAAGGGGAACTTAAGGGAAAAGGCGGGAAGTCAACTTAGTAAAGAATCTACATTTAAGAGCTTTCTAATTTTAAACTGAATTAGCAATTTTATAATAGGGAAAGCCTTTAAAACTTGTAAGGTAATTTAGGGAGACCTAGGAGTGATTCTAGGAGTAAATCTATGATGGTGAGGGAAATAAAGATAATTAATTAATTAAAAAAATTAAATTATGGAGGAATGTAGGGGATCGGGGACACTTGTACAGAGAGGAAATTTTAGGAATTTATTTTTAAAACTTTAATTAAATGATATTTTAGGAAAGAAAGGAAGTTCAAAACTCTATAAAATAAAGGAAGGAGAAGGATGAAGAATCATCATCTTCTGTTGGCGTAATGTTACGTTGTAGAAATATCGACTTGTCTGATTTACTTGTGGGAGTTGGGATACCCAACTCAGAGAGGAGTGGTAGCTCAGCCTTGTGAGGTGAGCTGGGAGTTAGACAAGACCTTTGGATAGTGTGGGTGGCCCCTTTCTATCTCAGGGGGCTAAGGGGGGAGAAGAGTACCCCTAGCATTGGCTGGGAGGTACCGGTGAAGTCTCAATGGCTGGCGAGTGGGAGTTGCATGAAGCATGCGGACGAAACTTAGAGAAAGCGACAGACAATAGTATGTTTCTTCGTTTCAATGGTAGATTGTTGTAGGATTTATGATTTGATTTGCATGTTTATTGGGTAGGTGAACTGGTTTTCTAGTTTCATGACTAAATTTTTATAGCCCAGTTGATTGATTGGTTGATTGATTTCCCATGACCTTCGTCTTCCTGCATGTCGTGATCGCCCTGTGTGATGATTGTGAACTTGAGGTTGTTTATCCTTCGTCCCTAGCTCACTAGTCCTCGCCTGAGTAGTTGGGTAGGAGCCTGATCTATGGTCGTCGTCTTAGCATTGAAATACCTATGGATCTCAATGCCCTTCTTTTCTGTGTGAGGATGGTGAAGCGAAGGCGAACCTTTCAGCTGTCTACATCTGTTATTGTCCTTGGTCGATTTTTGTTTGCGCCTTCTAGCCAAAAGTGTCTCTGTGTATGGAATTCTTGCGTAGTGTTGGTTATCCCTGCAACCATCCCATGACCCTTTTACTTTGGGTCCTTTCGCTCTCACTGTTGTCTGGGTTGGATGGGTATTATNTTTTTATTGAAATTGTTTTATTACTGGAGGTTTTATGTGCGATTTTATAATGAAAACGTTTTAGGGCTGGAAGTTGACGTCTGCTATATTTTTAATGAAACAATTTATTGCTAGAAGTTATGTCTGCGATTTCTTGACTTTTCTAGCCGAAGTTTTTGGGGCCAATTTTTCCCTTGGGATCATCGCTAGAATGATGCCGCCTCTTGAATTGGTTAAATTATGACCTCCACATCAGCAAACTGTATAAAATCGAATCTATGTGATTATTGTTTACACCCTCTCCTCTGCGAACTATAATAATTTGTTGACTATACCATTCTCTTCCATTTCGCATCCATGTATTAACCGTGCAGTCATACCTCTACAAATTGCGTTTAAGTAGCAACTGTACATTCATTCTCTACCAATTCGCATCTATGTATCCATCGTGCAGTCATACCTCTGCCAAATCATGTTATGTATCAATTGTACAGTCGTTCCTCTTCCATTCACGTTATATATCAGCTATACAGTCAATCCTCTACCTAATAGCGTTTATTAATAGATGTATAATCAGTCCTCTGCAAATCGAATCTGTGTAGTGGTCGTCTTATTATTACCTCTGATTTTATAAACATGATTTGATATAATACTTACCTCTGCGAATGCACTACAGTGACACCTGCCTCCGTGTTTTCTTGGGGCCACAAATCTCTGCAAATTTTTTTCCCTTAATTACTGGTTGTCAACGATCTGATCGCTACACTCTGACTATGTTAGGGCCATGATCATGACTGTTTGTCGATGGCGTGTGACTGTGTGATAGTCGCTCCCTAGGCAACTGAGATTTGTTGTGCGGTTGACCCTTAGTTTCAACGGTTAGAATGGATTGTTTACTGGAAGCAATCTAACGAAATGATGGCAGCTTTTGAATGATACTAACATTGATTTTTCTTCTTTCTTAAACTAGAACTTGGTCATATAATCACTCTTCTTCTTAATTTATGTATAGGCATAGCCACATGTAATTTCAACAATAGTCTCCACTGTTGACATCCTTGTGTAATTCCAATGTATGGGATTTTACCTATAATTAGACAACATGAATGGGATTTTGTAGCATTTCACTCTTACCTCTGAATTTTTACTATGACTCGCTGTAATTCTCGTTTATTACTTAAGGCAGTAAAACTCTTTAGTGCATATGGTAGTGAACCCAATTTTAGAGTTATGGTCTTAGTTGCTCATTGAATGATTATGGCCTTAGAGAAATTACCCTTCTTATTAGACCCCTTGGTAGTGAGTAATTTAATGGGTTAATAATGATTCACCATTGCAATTTGCCTTAATGTAGATAACTTTGTTAATTGTGATATTGATGGTTATGTTAATGTCATGTTAATTTCCCTACTTGCTATATTAATTGTGAATGTCTTGTAATTTGATTAAAAGTACACTTCCAAAGCAATACTGTAATAGTAGTGAGTAATTTAAAGAGTTAATAATGATTCACTACTGCATTTTCCCTTAATGTAGATAACTTTGTTAATTGTGACATTGATGGTTATGTTAATGTCATGTTAATTGCCTTACTTGTTGTATTAATTGTCATTGTCTTGTAAATTGATTAAAAGTACACTTCCAAAGCAATACTGTAATAGTAGTGAGTAATTTAATGGGTTAATAATGATTCACTATTGCAATTTGCCTTAATGTAGATAACTTTGTTAATTGCGACATTGATGGTTATGTTAATGTCATGTTAATTTCCTTACTTGCTGTATTAATTGTCATTGTCTTGTAAATTGATTAAAAGTACACTTCCAAAGCAATACTGTAATAGTAGTGAGTAATTTAATGGGTTAGTAATGATTCACTATTGCAATTTTCCTTAATGTAGATAACTTTGTTAATTGCAATATTGATGGTTATGTTAATGTCACGTTAATTGCCCTACTTTCTATATTAATTGTCAATGTCTTGGAATTTGATTAAAAGTACACTTCCAAAGCAATATTGTAATAGTAGTGAGTAATTTAAAGAGTTAATAATGATTCACTATTGCAATTTGCGTTAATGTAGATAACCTTGTTAATTGCAATATTGAGGGTTATGTTATTGTCATTAGCTTAGTAGGCTTGGTCTTCTTGTGTCAGGTGGGATGTAGTCACCTCCTTGTTCCTCAAAACAGTCGCTATCCCTGAGACCTTAAATGGTCAAAATCGATGGGAACGTGGGCTTGAGCATTGCTTATGTGTTCTAGAGGTCCTAACCATTGCAGGGTAAGACAGGTAGGTAGTCAGTCTTATTTTTCGTCGGATGATTGTTGTTCATTGCTTCCAGATGCTTGATGTGCATCTTAGGTCATTATGTTGTCGTCGCAGTTGCATGCGTCATGTTCGTCGTCGTGTTGCAGCGTAGAGTATAATGTCTTTATTATCCTTGTACATATGCACACAATAGAAAAAAAAAAACATTTTTCACTTATTATGAGAGACTTGTTGTCGTATGAAACGACAAGGAGGTCGTCACATCCCACTCGTTTGGTTTTGTTCTTACTTACATGCGGAGCATATCCTCTACAATTTGGTTTGTCCTTTCGATTTGTCCATCCGTCTGTGGATGATAACTCGTACTGAAATTCAAATTAATATTTATCCCTACAAACAATTCCTTCCAAAAAGCAAATGTGAATTTTACGTCTCTATTTGAAATCACCAATTTAGGAATACCATGTAGTCTAAAAATTTCTTTCATAAATATTTCAACAATTTTTATAGCTTTAAAAGTAGACTTTACATGAATTAAGTGTGCATACTTACAGAGTTTATCGATTACAACCATAATGTAGTCATTTTGTTTCTAAGTTTTAGGCAAACCTGTAATAAAGTCTAGCGATATGGTCTCCCATTTCCATTCTAGTACTGGCAATGGCTGTAATAGGCCAGCTGGATGCCGGTGTTCGACCTTAAACTGCTGACAATCTTGGCACCTAGCCAAGTATTTTGTTGTTTCACCCTTCATATTAGGCTAGTAAAATAGTTTTCGAAGTGTTATCATTTTCTGGTATCCTAGATGGCCAGAATACAGTTTTTTATGCACTTTGTCCAATACTATTAACTTTAATTCGGTTGAATCTAGTATGTAGAGTCTGATTTTAAATGGTAATAATCCCTTCTTGTCTATACTTAGATCTTGTTTATCTAAGTTTGTGGTACTATTTTGTAATTCTACCATTAACTTAGTGTAATTTTCATCGTTAATACCTACCGTGCTTATTCTTTGTTCCAGATCACTTTCTGCGGTGTTGATATTTATCTCAAATAACACATGGATTCTTCTACTTAAAGCGTATGCTACCTTACTTTCCTTACCCTTGATATGTCTAACCTTGAAGTCGAATTCTCTTAAGAAGGCTAGCCATCTTGCTTGCCTTGCATTAAGGTCTAGTTGGATAAATAAATATTTCACGTCACTATTATCCGTCAATAGTAGACATTTCATGCCCATTATGTAGTGTCACCACATTTTTAGGGCATGTATTAACGCTGCCAATTCTAAGTCATGAGTGGCATAATTTCGTTCATGTTCTTTTAATTTCCGAGACTCATAACAAATCACGTGTCCTTCTTGAGTTAGGACACCAACTAGTCCTTCTTTACTTACATCAACACATATAGTAAAGACTTTATTTGGCTTTGCTACCTTCAAAATGGGTGCTGTGGTCAATAATTCCTTCAATTTGTTAAAACTGTCTTGACACTTATGTGACCAGTTAAACTTGGTCCCTTTCTTTTGTAACGACGTGATAGGGTAGGCTATCTTGGAAAACCCCTCTATAAATCTGCAATAATATCTAGTGATTCCCATGAATGACCGGATACCTGCTACATCCTCAGGTACCAGCCATTCCATGATAGCTTTTATTTTCTCAAGGTCTACGAAAAAACCTTCTGCTGAAATTACGCGTCCCAAATATTGTATTTTCTTTTGATAAAAGTCACACTTGTCAAATTTGGTGTACAGTTTGTGTTTCCTCAACATTTTTAGAACTATTCTTAAGTGTTCTTCAAGTGCTTCCTCTGTTTTAGAATAGACTAGAATATCATCGATAAATACTTGTACGAACTTGTCTAAGTACTGGTTGAAAATACTAATCTTCAAGCACATAAACATGGCTGGTGTGTTAGTGAGTCTGAAAGGTATGATTACGAATTCGTAGTGCCCATATATTGTTGAAAAATTTGTTTTGTTTACATATTCATCCTTTATCCTAACTTGATGGTAACCAAATCGTAAATCCAATTTCAAAAAGATTTTGGCCCCACCTACTTGATCAAACAGGTAATTTATCCTAGGTAAGGGGTACTTGTTCTTAATTGTCATTTTATTCAATTGTCTATAATCGATACAAAGTATTAGAGTTCCATCTTTCTTTTTCGCAAAGAGGATTGGTTCCCCCCATGGTGAAACACTTCGTTTGATATACTCTTTGTCCAACAATTCCTGTAATTGTGTTTTTAATTCTGTCAATTCTGGTAAACTCATTCGGTAAGGTGCTTTTGAGATTTGGGATGAACCGGGTAGTAGGTCTATGGAGAATTCTATTTCCCTTTTAGGAGGTAATTCTGGTATCTCCTCCACAAACATGTCTCTAAATTCATGTAGGACAACAAAGTCTTCTAACTTTGGCTTATCTTCTTTTTCTAACAGATTCGTTACTTGGATGGCATAAACTTGACATCCCTTTATCATACATTTTTTGAATTGCATCGCTGAAACTTGTCTAACTGATACAGGTTTTGGTATACCTTGGGTTGTTCTAGTAGTGCCATAATTGTCTTTATAATTAAGTGTCTTATTATAACAATCTAGTACTGCTTTGTGCTTTTCCAACCAATTCATTTCAATGATCATATCATAAGATCCTAGTGGTAGGATGTTCATATTTTTTCTTATGTTTTGACCATCTAAGCTAAATTTGAAATCCGAAATAAAGTCAACTACTTTCCTTTTACTTCATGTTGCTAGTTGTACCATCCATGATTTTTCGTTCTTCAGTTTCTTAAGTTTATTTGACTCTACTACATCAGGAGTAATATAACTTATCATAGCTCCAGGGTCAATTAAAATAGAAGTTCATGTGTTACTGATTTTACCTTCGATTTCTACCACAGAGGACTGGTGGTCAGCTTGTCAGCCATCAATGGCTGCATTTATCCGATGCAGGCTTCTGCCCAAGTCACCCACCGTCAAGGCTTCCTCCAAATTATGTACAATAGTTCTGTTTGTTGAAATTAAACGTGGAAAGTTCCTCCTTAGATGAGGTTCTCCACATTCCCAGCACTTTAATGCTTTGTGAGGGTTGTCCCCAAACTTTTTCATTCCCAGATTTACCAGTTTACCGCTGCCTTGCATATTCGGATGGTTGGAGTGAAAATATTTCCTCGAAAATCTTTTTGTTGCATTTCGATAAGGAGCTAGTTGGTATCCCTTCTTCCGCTAGTTCATTCGATCTTGTTTCTTATCCTTCCAGGTTTTGGGAAACTCTTCCCATTGTTTATACTGGTCGTAGCACATTTGTTCTTTCCTGAATACTTCACTCAAGGATTTGGGGTTGTCAAACTTAATTCTGTCCCTATAGGACTGTGGTAAACAACTTAATAATAACTCGATTTTTACCTTATCCTCCCGGATGTATGGTACAAACCTTAGTAGTTCCATAAATTTGTTTATAAGGTCCTCCATCGTCATCTGTCCAAGTCGTAACTCGTAAAATTCTTTCGTTTTCCTTTCATAGTAGCTTTAAGAAAGGTATTGTTTCTTGAAATACTTCTTAAAGTTAGACCATTCCAGCTTTTTCTCCTTTAGGCCCTTGGCCAATTTTAGGTCTTGACACCAAATGTTGTCCTTCCCTTTCAGATTGTAGATGGCCATTTTGACCTTAATATTGCTGGAATAGTTGTAGATCTAGAAGTATTTTTTGATGTTCAACAACCATGCCTCGGATTCTTCTTCTTTCCTGGATTCTCCATCAAAGGTAGCTAGTTTGATCTTTTTAAATTCTCCTTCAAGGTGGTCCACTTTTCTTTTTTTCTGTTTTAGTTTTGTCCTCAGTTGAAGGTGTACCTTTAGACAAACTGTCTCCTTTTTATGTTTCAGGCCCAGAATCCTTGGAGGCCCTTTTGCTGACCTCTTCATCATGGCTATCGTCCTTTGGGCTCTTCTTGGTCACTATACTACGTAGCAGGACTTCATTTATCTCTTGTTGTTCCTGCTGTGCTTTCTTCAGTTTCTTGTTCTCGGCTTTGAAAACCTGCAGCTCAACAATAAGATTCCTCATTGTTTCCAGCACTTCCATGGGTGAGATTATGTCATTGTTCTGTCTCTGATTTTTAGGAAGTCTTTGTTCAGGATTTCCTTCCACTCTGGGTTCTGCATCATCTTAAGCTTCCATGATTAACACAAAATAGAAAAAGTTTTTTGTTTGTAACAATGAAGGTTTATTAGTTTTTCATAAGTAAAAAAAGAAAAACATATATGTCAAGAATTTAATGTGGCCCTATTCCAGGTCCAAGTGTTGTGACCTTGGCTCTGATACCATATGTAATGTACCTCTAATTTTTCCATATATATATTTTTTTATCCTACAACACATTGCTCTTCAATTTTGTCTTAACAACTTCAAAATTAAGAGGAGGTAAGATTCAATTCTTGTCTGCGATGAAATTATCATACTAATCTAGTTTACTTTGAATAGAAAACTTGTGTGGGTAATTCTTCAAAATTCTATCAATTCCCTTTTCAAACTACTCTCAGTATGCTTATATTATTCTTATAGATATATATTTATGTAGTATATAAACTTAGGACTTATAGTCCATCTCTCTCCTTTAGACATGAGTTCTTATGCTTGCGTGCATGACTATTTATCTATATTTGAAACAAATTTCATACAACATACATAAAGTAACGGGGTCGTGGACATATCCCTTTCGGAAAATAAAAGGTTTAATCTAATATGCTTGACATCATTTGGTATCGTTCCACTCGTAAATACAAAGTTCCTTTGAGTAGTCACGAATGGTGTCCTACAAGTCCCCATTATACAAGGCTTGGGTAACCAGTTCCAAGCTAAACCTTTGTTTAACTCGCTCTTAACTAAATGCTCTCTTAACAAAATCTCAACTGAAAGATATGTTTAACTGCAACGAATGGTTGGAGTGGACGTACTCCACTAGCTGTATCATCAAGGCGTTGTCATTAACTTCACAATTTTCATGATGAGGTAAGAGGGGTTTAAATTCAGAAAAGTTAAAGCTCTGCACCTAAAAATTAATGGATATCTCATGCACACGAATTTCGATGTTTTCACCTGACCTTTCCTCCTATCTAGTCATGACAATTCTTCCCCTTAACATGGAAATGACATCATTTGTACCCTCAACATTTAATCGGTGTAGCAGAGATCCTCTTAGGGTTTCGTGAATTTTCTATTGTCGATGCGAAGTCCACCGAAAATGGTTCTGCATATTAACATTCTCCATAGGAAGGATTGTCGACTTGGTGGGCGTTATTCGCTGGAACAGTCGACTCTATTCGCCTCCCTGGTGAGTTTACAATACCACTTGTGTCCTTAGTTATTGAAATGAGAACTCTGGTTTTCTATTACAGTGGGAGAACCCTCATTTTTTTTTTAAAGTCTTTCCATGACTATAAATTGAATTTCCCCCTTTAAAACTCTTATTATGATGGTAATTAGAATTTACCCCTTTAACATTACTTGCATCTTTCTGGATGGTTCTGCTACTGGGTAAATAGATTGTTCTATATGTTCATTCTCAATATTTTTAAAATGGATTCAATGTCTCGTCTCCTTGTTTTGCTAGAAACATGAAGGATTCGCACCTCCAAGGTGTCTTTACTTAAATTTACCCTTAGGGATTTTATCTTTTTTTCATTCTACTACAGACTCTCCAGTTTCTTCGTTGATATGTATCGAGGCTTGGTGTTGCACTGTTGTGAAGCCATGGGGGTTTTTAATATGAAGTTGAATGTTTTCTTTTTTCTACTGCATATTACAATTATGTTGTATTTATTCCTTTAGGTTTATAACTAAGGTTCCACTCTTCTAAAATTCCAACAGAACTTCTTCTGATCCTTACGAATAAAATGTTTCTTTGATGGCTATGCATTCCAACCCTACACAAATCAATTTTGCGAACTCAATGGTTCGAACAGTTCCGTTAGAAAATGCCCCATGGCATATCATATTGGGGTTTATGAAATTTATTGGATTTAGAATGCCTCCCACTATTGTTATCATTGGTTGTAGATATTATAGGCAATTAGAAATCTTGAAAAAATTCAGTCAGAAGGTTAATCTTTGTATTTAATGTGTATTTATAGATATCCTCTTTAATATAGATCGTTAGACTCAAGGTAGGATTTAATCCCGGTAATAGTGTATAACATTTGTACTGTGTGTAAAATTTCCACCAAGCATTTGGCCTATTTGCACGACTCGTCTTATGCAATTTGTAATTTAAGTGTTAATACTGTTTATATTATTTCATTTCATAACACATTGGTTTTATTCTCCATTGGTACCAACGGTAATGATGGGACACTGTTTTCGTGAGGGTATCCATCAGGAGAACTAGAACCATCCTCCCCTCGGCCTGACACCTCTAGAAAACCAAAATGCGATAAGGGAAGGAAGCCTGACCTTCAGTCATGAGTTAAGTATCGTTCTGAATCAACTCTTTCTATCCTTTGTCTTTCTTTGATAACTTTATCCATTTTATTTTTTGTTATATAATACTAATGTAAATTTTGAAATTTCCTTGCAGGGAGTTTGATTGTGCACAACTCTGGATGTAAATTCCGACATAGGTGCAAAAGGTATTTGGGTTTCAATTCATTGCTCATAAATGCCTGCCCTAGATTTCTATGAACTGATACGATTCTAAACTCGGGGTTAACATCGTGGTGACAGAAATCTTACTGAATCGCACGATTTAGAATATGATTTATAGTTTAAGAATTGTATATTATATATAGTTTTTTGTTTTGGAATGGCATACGAACATTCATTCTTTCCGAGAAATGGATCTGTAACCGAATGATTTTGAAATGGAATTCGATAAGCCTTCATGGATAGTTGTTCTAACTCGATTCTTTCCTTGGGTCTGTTAGGATATTTAGACACTTAGGAGTTAGTTAATATCTACTTGGTATAATATGTCATTAGGTAAAAGTGTGTTTCTTTAGTATGCATTAGTATGCATTTGTAGTTAGGAAATCCGACGGTCACGATATGTTCCCGACATAGAGTGATCCGATGGTTCATACTCTCATCGATCTTAATGACCATTGATCCATGGATTAACACCCAATTGGTCCATGATCTCCATTTAAAGATCATGGAGGGTCATTTGTCAATGATCTATTATGATAAATTCTCTTGTAAAATCTCTCTGTAATCTTTTTCTTTTCATTAAAAAACTGCTCCAAGTGGCTGCATTGGTTGGGGCTGTGGATGTTTTCCCGTAGGGGTTTTACCACGTGAAAACATCGGTGTGTTGATATTTGATCTGGTTATGTGATTGGTTACTGAAGGTGCTTGTCATCTATTGGAATAATTGTGTTGTCGAACATGGTATCAGAACCTATTTGAAGACTCGCTCCTGTTGTAGATCGAGATCATGAAGCCAAGTTACCTCATCTCCATTTTCTGGAATTTTCATACATTTTTGGACTGAGAGGATTGTTTCATTACATCTGGAGCACTTGTTTAATTCAGGAACACTTTTCGTTTCACTCAAAAGGGTTTTCATTTTCCTAAGATACGACCATTACAGTCGGATCTGGAGGTATAAAGCCTAAATACACATTTTTAAAATTTTTGCAAAGTTTTATTTTGATTTTATTTTATTTTGTATTTTTTATTTCTGGGTTGCTACTCTTTTAGATCTGTATATTCTCTTTTCCCCGTGCCTTGTGTGATCTCGACAAATCAGAAACAGATAGGAAAATGTGCATCTTTCGGGTAAGCTAACCGATATCTAACCCTTGTTGTCATCGAGAAGTGAAATTTTTTTCTTGCGTGAAAAGAGAGTTTTTTGAGTATGCTTTCCAAGGTCGTCTTCCACAACAACAACAACAACAACAATACCCCCAATCCTCCTTCTGATCATTACAATATGTTTTTCTAGACCATTTGGTTAAAACTTTCCTTATTAAGTAAGAGCTCTCGAGTTCAAGTTTTTCTTTTGTTACTTTTTTTGAAAAAGTTCTCATTAGTTTCAGCTTTTAAATCCACATTATCTGCATATTTAATATGGCTTCTACAAGTAATGTCTTGCTTACCAGCAAGAACTACCTCCAATGGAAATCCATGACAAAAATGAAATTATGTGAATATTTACATAGATTATGTAAATAAACTTGTAAACATTCAATTTCATGTATTACTTTCTAAGGGGTGATGATGGCAATGTACTTGGACCAAGTCATAGATTAATATCCATGTAACTAATAGATTAGTAGCCATGTCTTAATTTATATTTTGAAATATCCTTGTAACCAAAAAGACCAACCATTAAAATATTACACTATAACATTAAAGTATTGATAAGTGAAATATTATTCAAACATAGATGTATAATTATACATTAATATAATAATATATTAATAATTATAGTATAATATAATGTTTATATATCAAATAATGATATAAAAAAATGTTTCATATAAATGTTGGTTTTTTTTAATATATTAATATTAACATTTAGTTTAAAATATAAAATAATGTAATCAAATAATTAATATTAATAATATAATCAAATAATTAATATTAATTTTTATTACACAATAATTCTACTCAAATAATTATATAACTTATTTTTATTAATATGATGTATTGACATATTTTTTAATTAAATAATAAATATAATGTTTTTTTTTCATATAATAAATATAATAAAATATTAATAATTAATATTGATATTGATATTAATTTTTTTTTATAATATAATAATATATTAATAATTATAATGTAAATATGTTTGTCCATAATAAACCCTAACATATTTAAATATTTAAATAACGGTAATAGAACCTAAAATATTAGAGTGAATGTTAATAATAATAATCTATTTGAACCTGTGACTTTGATGTTTTTAACCATTAGACCCACTCAGGCTATATACTTATTGAGTTAGAGATTCAAACAAAAAGATAAAGTAAATTTTTAAGTATTTAAAAAATCACAAATGGATTTCAGTCTTCGAGTATTATATACAGTACTTATTTCTAATTCAAAAATGGAATTTGTGATTGTCACAAGCCTATTTGTCCATCAAATAAAATGAATAATTTTGTTAACATTCTTCGTAAAAACTGATTACTATTAAAATATTTTAAATAACCGTAATAGACCTTTTGTGGTGCACAAAGTAAATACAATGCATACAGGCAGAAGATGTTGAGCACAATATTAATATAGAATACCAAATGCAAGAACTAGAACGCACCATTAAAGTGCAAAAACTGTGACAGCAGGAGTCATCCAAAGTGTTTAACCGTAATAGACCTTTTGTGGTGCACAAAGTAAATACAATGCATACAGGCAGAAGATGTTGAGCACAATATTAATATAGAATACCAAATGCAAGAGCTAGAACGCACCATTAAAGTGCAAAAACTGTGACAGGAGGAGTCATCCAAAGTGTTTAATGGCAGCGTCCATTTAAAAAACAGATTTAATGGCAGAGTCCATTTACAAAGCAAGCTCACATTCATGCGTGTGATTAATGTAATAATGCATTCATATTAAATTTTAATAATATCAAACCGTAAAGTATTAATAATAATATTTATGGATTTGACTCTATCATTAGTTTATATTAATTCATGTGGATATTCCAGTAATTCTTTATTTCATTGTTTGTTCTACCAGTAATTATTTATTTCATTGTTTGTTAAACCAGTAAGTCGTCTGCTATCGACGCTCATCTGCACATTGCCATGTGATATTAATGGTCCTTCATCTACTGTATATGTCACCCTTTAAATTTGAAGAGAAGACTATGAAATCATTGTACCAGTTTTCGATTGAATGCTTATGCATATAATGAACATTACGTACTCAGATTGTAAACGATTATTGAATCACATATCGATTTCCAAGAAGAAGATGTAATTGATGAGGAGATCTTCTTCGAGGGATATATTTCCGCACTTAATATCTGGAAGAAGATAGTTCAACCAACCCAATCTGCAAATTTCTCCACTTGGGTTCAGACCTGCAAAACAAATATGCAAAACCTGTAAAACAAATATCTTCAGCTCTAGCTCAATATATTACTTTAGAAGCTTCTCATTAAAAAAAAAAAATTTTTGGGAAAACTTAAAAGATACTTCCGATATTCCTTATAATATTTCTAGCAATTCAGACCTCTTATACTACTGCGCCTCACATGCCTAAGAGATTCTTGTTTTGTACAGATTAATTATCATTCCAATAAGAGTGAAAGTGGCTCACCTACTTTCTTGGAAAGAGATCTCCATTCACCAACTCCATGGCTTTTAATGTATCCACTCAAAATCATGTCATCCTTCTTCTCACGGGCGATTTCTTTGTATGTAGGGTTATGTACAGTAACCTTCTCCATCTGCATGCATATATAACAACAACACTGAAGTTCAGAACATTCAAATCCCAAATCCATCGCATTCAATGATGTATCTACTAACACATGGAACATATCCATGTTAATCTTTAACACTAGTTTGCAGTGCACATACATCGATCAGGTATCAAAATTTTTGGAATAAGCAATTTTATTGTATCAGAAAAAAACACATTTTGAAAATACTTCGCTTGGGTAGAAACCTTCTACCAAGGCATAACCTTCTACAATGGCGTATCATTCCTCTTCCACTGTGTGACCTTCTACCACGGCGTATCATTCCTCTTTCACTTGGTAGCCAATTCTTTAATTGACATGAAGGAAAATGTGTGCACCACAAAAAAAAAAGGAAACCATTGTCGACTTGATAAAGAAAGAGCGCAACTATGCTCCACCTGGTAATGTATGTTGTAATCTTACATTGAAATTGAAATTGAAACGTGGATGCCACGCTTCACATTCCACTAACTTTACGTGTTAATTTTTTAAAAAATGTAAAAAGTTAATTAACATGTAAGTAGTTGTTGCTTATCAACAACAAGTACTTTTAATGGAAATGTCACTAACAACCACTTTATAAAAGTGGTTGATTTAAGCTCTATTTTTCAATTTTTTAAATTAACGAGGCCTATAGACATATATCAACCACTTTTATAAAATGGTTGTTGCTAGTTGACTACCAAAATGCCTTCGGAAAGACAATTAATATTTTATATTAATGTAATGATATATGTAAATTAATGATGTATTAATATATTACATTAGTAAAATATATAAAAGTAATGTATAAATTAAAATATTGGTTTTCATTAGTATGTAATGTAAAGTATTAATTGATTCATAGATTAATGATGTAATGTATTAAATAATTAATACATGAATATATTATTAATTAATACATTGTTAAAGAAAAAATATAGTAATAAAATAATACATTAAATTTTTTAATAAATACATTACAAAAGTATCAATACACCAATACAATAGTAATACAAAGTAATATATTAATAAAGTAGTACTACATTGACTTTAATGTATTTAGTAATACAATATTACATTATTGCAATGTATAAATTAAAGTACTATTATATAATGTAAGATATTGATTTATTATTGCATTAATAATACATTAAATAATAAAACAAATACACCATTAAATTAATAATAAAGTATTGATTAATAAAGTAAAACATAAATAAACTATATTTTCATATATTATTAATACATTAATAAAATATAAATACATTGTTAAAGTAATACATCATTAATGCAAAAATACATTGATAAAGTAGTAATACATAAATAATGAATGAATACATTAATGTTTTATTACATAAATTTATTAATTATTACAATAATGTAATGTATAAATTAAAGTATTAATACATTAAAATAGTAATGTAACATGCTAATTAATAAATAGGTTATCAAGTATTGTATTTATTGATTAATAGCTTAATAATGTATTTTATTAATCAATGAATACATTGCTAAAGTACAAACACATTAATACATTAATAAAGTTAAAAAACATTAAAAATCCATTATTACATAAATTAAAATACTGAATTATTACATTCTTAAGTTAAAATATTAATACACTAATAATACATAATTATATTAGTCCTTTAAAATATTGAAAATACTGGTTAATTAATTAATACATTATTAAACTATTAATAAAATAAATATTAAAATAATAAATTAAAAATACATCAATAAAACATAATTATATTAGTCATTTAAAATATTGGTTAATTAATTGATACATAAATAAAGTATTAAATACCATCAATACAATAATAGAACTTCCATATATTAATAAAGTTTCCAAAAATACAATATAAATTAATAAAATAAAACAAACAATTTTAATACATTAGATGAAATAGACATTAAAATATTATACTATAACATTAAAGTATTGATAAATAAAATATTATTCATACATCAATTGAATATTAACATATTAATAATAAATTAAAGCATTAATAATATATTAATATATTAAGAATGTATCAATACATCATAGTGTTAATAATGTATCAAAATATTAATACATTGATGTATTAAAATATTAAGGTGTGAATACATTAATGTAACAATGTATTAATTTTTTAATTAAATAATACATTAATCATATATAAATTATTATAAAAAATAATAAGTGATAAAGTTATAAATCTATTAAATAATTAAAATATTAATATAATCTATAAATTAAAGTATTAAACATTAATGTATATTGTAATGAATTATAATTGATTATTAATAATATATTATTACATTAATCATTAAATTTTTAGTTAAATAATTAATAAAGCATTTATATATTAACCAAGGATTAAAGTATTTAGAAATACAATAATATATTAAAGTATTACTAATACATTAATAAAGTATAAATACATTAATAATAAATTTTTACATAATTACATTAAAATATTAATACACTAATAAATTAATATTGCTTTAAAAAAGTATTAAACATTAAATCTATACTTTATATTATATTAAATTTATTATTATTAATGTATTAATACTTAAATTTAAACATTGCAATATTGTATTCAATAATTAATACATCATTACATTAATATAAAACATTAATTGTCTTCCCCAAGGCATCTTGGTGGTCAACTAGCAACAACCACTTTATAAAAGTGGCAGATATACTCCGATAGGTGCCATCAGTTTAAAAAGGTGAAAAATAGCACGGATATCAACCACTTTTATAAAGTGATTGTTGCTAGTTGACGACCAAAATGCCTTGGGGAAGATAATTAATGTTTTATATTAAAGTAATGATGTATGTAAATTAATGGTATATTAATATATTACATTAATGAAATATATAAAAGTAATGTATAAATTAAAATATTTGTTTACATTAGTATGTAATGTAAAGTATTAATTGATTCATAGATTAATGATGTAACGTATTAATTAATTAATAGATGAATATATTATTGATTAATACATTGTTAAAGAAAAAATATAGTAAGTAAATAATACATTAATAATACATTAAATGTTTTAATAAATACATTACTAAAGTATTAATACACTAATACAATAGTAATACAAAGTAATACATTAGTAAAACATTAATAAAATAGTATTACATTGACCTTAATGTATTTAGTAATACAATATTACATTATTGCAATGCATAAATTAAAGTACTAATATATAATGTAAGATATTGACTTATTACTGCATTAATAATACATTAAATAATAAAACAAATACACCATTAAATTAATAGTAAAGTATTGATTAACAAACTAAAACATAAGTAAACTATATTTTCATATATTATTAATATATTAATAAAATATAAATACATTGTTAAAGTAATACATCATTAATACAAAAACACATTGATAGAGTAATAATACATAAATAATGAATGAATACATTAATGTTTTATTACATAAATTTATTAATTATTTCAATAATGTAATGTATAAATTAATGTATTGATACATTAAAGTAGTAATGTAATATGCTAATTAATAATTAAGTTATCAAGTATTGTATTCATTGATTAATAGCTTAATAATGTATTTTATTAATCAATGAATACATTGTTAAAGTACAAACATATTAATACATTACTACTGCATTAATAATACATTAAATAATAAAACAAATACACCATTAAATTAATAGTAAAGTATTAATTAATAAAGTAAAATATAAGTAAACTATATTTTCATATATTATTAATACATTAATAAAATATAAATACATTGTTAAAGTAATAGTAAAAAATTAGAGTAAAAAATTTGAGGAAATCTTTCGGCCTTATGAATTAGAGCTAAGATGGGCCTCATGAATTAGAGTTAAGATGGATCTAAGCTGATTCCAATTAGAGGGAGGAGATAATCATTATCTATATGTATATGTTTTAGATGATTAGATCATTATGGATCCTAAGAATAACAAACTAACAATGTTTAGTGATGAAAATGTTGAATAATAAAATAATGGAATGATTAAGGTATTGAATAAGATATATAGTAGATCATGTCATTAATAAGTAATATGAGGAAGATATTGAATAACTCTTGTATTACATATTAATTGATATCATTTTTTTGTTAGACACATTGACACACTTTTCCATCTTTTCATATTGATCATATGGAAATGGAGGTTGAAATGCAAGACCATGCAAGGCTTTAGCTGGAGATATTGCAATATATGTGAGACATTGCCACTCTTTCTTTCCAATATTAATAGTTTCTTTCTCTAATGAACTAATCCCTTGGACTTATGGATTATCAATCCCCAAACAATGGAAATTTTCAATTATTACCTCTTTCAATATGTATAATAGGAATAGTCTCATGGAATAATTCATCCCATGGAACTTACACATAATTATTAAATATTACTAAAACATATATGGGAGATTCTCTCGGGGACATTGCACCATTCAAAAGTCATGCATTTGTCTATAATTTTGAAGTAAGCATAAACCTAAATCCAACAACAATAAGAAGCTCATTGTCAAAATTTTCCTCATCTTTTTTCATGGAGTAGATCCTACTTACTTTTGTAGCAACACTTTGGGAAATAAGCTTCTTTATTTAGTGATATCAGTAAACGCTTATTGTCATTGTGGAGATCATCATTTGTTGCAAATAAATGTATGGCCTTATCAAGTGTCTCTTTTGTGGAACCATCAATATTGGTATATGTATTCCATCTCTAATTTTCATTAGCAGATTTCTAAAATCTATCTCATCAATTCTTTTGTCCATATTGATTCAACATTGTATCAAGAATTACAACAATTCTGAACAAATTCCACAATTCGTTTGCATGACCTTCACATGCATATGTAGATAACATGAGGTAGTTGTCCCAAATAATTTACCAATATAATTAATCTACCTCCAATTGGAACAATAGAATCCAACTACTTGATTATGTTAAATCATTTTTCATTCTATCCTCACTTAAATGAATGGATATTGTTTTGCATTATTTCATTATTGAAATCAAGGGAACTAATTCCACTAAATCATTTATCATTTCATTATTACTAAAATCAAAGCATAGCATCACTAAAATCAATGCATCACATTTCTTTGTATTATCTCATTATTGAAATCAATGCAACTATTTTTTTAAATCATTTTTCATTGCATTGTCTCTAAAATAAATACATCCTATTGTTTTGTGTTATATCATTATTGAAACCAATGTAGGTATTGAATGATTGATATTGCCATATTCAAGTGAGACAACTAATAATGATAAGACTATATATAAAAATTGTTAAAGTTAAATTATTCTTTACCACAAAGAATTATTAAAAGTTTCCCCACACACGTATATATCAATGCGAATGCCATTTTCTTATTAACTTCAAAATTATATTTTGGGAGATAACTCTTAATAAAATCGAATCCAATAATATATTTGTTAAAGATTTAGAGATTTGATAATAACTAATTGTATGCTTTTAAAGACTAATTTTTCTTTTTGAGTGATTTTTTTTGCAATTTTTTTATTAAAATAGAGAAATCCATAGTAATTAACTCCTAAATATAATCATTGTGAAAAATATCACTAAATTGAAATGAAATATAAAATATGGTATAAGCATCAAAACTATAGATATATATATATATATATGAATAAATATTTCCAAGTTACATGAAATTAAATATGCAAATTGAAAATTATAATAGATAAATCAATTTAGTTAGATTTAAGTAATATTAAATATATAGATCTTGCAATTCTAACACCTTGATTTATAGAATATGCAATTAGGTTTTAGTGATATTGAATATGCAATTTGACAATTTCTAATATATGATCTTGATTTCATTGCTACACATGTTCTTAACTTGCAATGAAATTTTGTAATTGTTATTGCAAAATTATTCGAAGAAAAAATAAAAAGATTAGAGTATTTATTTGCCTACAACATAATATTGTCATAAACATATTGCACTACATTAGTGTGTTCTCCTTAGTCGTAGTGTTCCTAGGATCCTATTTGATAGGGACCTAACCTACCTAACCCCGCAAGTGGGTAGAATAATATATTTCCATGTAATAAAGGTCAATATTAATAAGGCCTAGCAATAAGGAGGAATAAGTCAATTGTAAGAAGACATAATAGAAGCTTCCACTTTTATTAGGATATTCCTCTATATTGTTCTTTTGGATAGGTGGATTTAAGATTAATAAGAGTAGATGGTATAAGAAATTTTGTCTTGGATATTATTGTAATAGAGATCTGCTTTGTTGGAGGTTTCCCCCTCAAAGAGGTAAGTGAACATTGCTATCATTAATCAAGGTGCTCTTTCTCGTATTATTCTCGTATTTTTTTGGTTATATAATTATTGTTCTTCCATTTCTAGCTAAAATATTTATGTTATGCATACTATTCTATATATGGAATACTAAGAGTAGTATCAACGAACTTTCCTTGACAAAAAATTGTGAGTTAATTTTATTTCAGGGTAGAGATGTATTATGGCATCTTAAAGCTACAGAGATCTGTCATTATGCACATAAACTTGCGGTCAAGGAGTAATACACGCAGTCAATACAAGAGGTACTCAAGTGCACATATGTTGTCCACCCCTGTAACCGTTGTTGGTACCCCTTCGAGTGGTAGCGCATCGGACATCATGTGTATACAGATCGACCTAGATCTCTTGAATCCCTCTGTAGATAAATTGATCGGTCTCCTGACTGGTATAATTTCACCGATAACAAAACTCGAAAGGATACTCTCTAGTACCTGGTTAGTTGGGTAGTACAACTAAGGGAACGATCTAGAATCCTTAGTTGGTGCCTTGAGATATTGGGTCAAGTACTATTGTTGGACCCTGCACATATATCAGAGAGCTATAGCACAAGAAAAATCCTTGTCTATAGAAACCCTGAATACCCTAACACTTGGGACAGAAACCAAAACAAAATATACAAGATCTATTTTCGCACAATTGTTCCTTCTACATTCTAGTTGTGAAATTACTACACATTTATTCATGTTAAGAATTTGGGAATTTTATCACTGCAGTATTATTTAGGCCAGAGTATAACTCCACACGAGTAAAAACAAAAATCTATAGTGGTCCCACCGACAGACTTATTTGGGACCTATCCCATTGTATTCCCCTTTTCTCCCTGATCATAGTCATACCTTTCATTTTTACTCTTTTTTTTTTCAGTGGACCCAAACCCTTCTTAGCTTCCCTTTTTTTCCACCTATTCCATTATATTTCCCTTCTCGCTCTAATCATCGTAGTACATATCACTTATAATTCTTTTTTTGTGGTCCCACCCACCCATTTTTCCTTACCCACACTTCCCCTCTCCAAATGGCCACCCCTCACAACCAACACTTGCAAGCTTCCATCAATCAAGTGACATATGATATTGACTCTACCAATTCCCTCCTTTCACAATTCAAGTCCCAAGGCGAGCAAAAATTTGACACCATGGAAGCCAACTTCATGAACCAATTTAACACCCTCCAGTATTTTGTCAACAAATTGTTGAACCACCCTTTAGGTCCTTCCTTCTCGGACCAACCTGATGCTATTTATTGATCACATTCTCCACATTTGCAATCTAACTCATTTTAGTGTGACCCCTATCTGCCCCACTTTGAGGTCAATAAATTTGATGGCTTTGATCCTATGGGTTGGGTCACTGAAATGGAGCATTATTTTTCTCTGCATGGTATTATTGATGAGTTGTCCAAACTTTTCTATGATGTCCTCTATCTAGATCTCGAACGATGGAAATGGTGGAAATGGCATAAAAATTCACGTCGGGGGTATATTTCCTGGACCTAGTTTGTTGCGGAGCTCTTTGACCGCTTTGACACTGATACCCATTATATTATTCATTTGACCAAGTTGAAACAATCAGCCACAGTGGAAGAATTTATAACTTCTTTTGAGCATTTGACCTTTCAAACCAAGGGTATGTCACATGATTTCTTCTGTGAATTCCTTATCAGTGGCCTAAAGGTCGAAATTTGCTCCCAAGTTCTCATGGCCCACCCTCAGACTTGGTTGGAAAGTACTAAACGTGCTAAAGAGGCCTGTTGGTCACTATAATTGCTTAATTAATTTTAAACAACTAAGTGAAACATAAATTATCAACC
>JASDQU010306364.1:30145-44780 GCA_032191745.1 Picea mariana | reverse complement strand
TTCAGTGTTGTTGTTATATATGCATGCAGATGGAGAAGGTTACTGTACATAACCCTACACACAAAGAAATCACCCGTGAGAAGAAGGATGACATGATTTTGAGTGAATACATTAAAAGCCATGGAGTTGGTGGATGGAGATCTCTTTCCAAGAAAGTAGGTGAGCCACTTTCACTCTTATTGGAATGATAATTAATGTGTACAAAACAATAATCTCTTAGGCATGTGAGGCGCAATAGTATAAGAGGTCTGAATTGCTAGAAATATTATACAAGAATATGGGAAGCATCTTTTAAGTTTTTCCCAAAATATTTCTTTTAATGAGAAGCTTCTAAAGTAATATATCGAGCTAGAGGTGAAGATATTTGTTTTGCAGGTTTTGCATATTTGTTTTGCAGGTCTGAACCCAAGTGGAAAAAGTTGCAGATTGGGTTGGTTGAACTATCTTCTTCCAGATATTAAGTGTGGAAATATATCCCTCGAAGAATATCTCCTCACCAGATTACATCTTTTTCTTGGAAATCGGTATGCGATTCAACAATCATTTACAATCTGAGTACGTAATGTTCATTAGATGCATAAGCATTCAATCGAAAACTGGTACAATGATTTCATAGTCTTCTCTTCAAATTTAAAGGGTGATATATACAGTAGATGAAGGACCATTAATATCACAGATGAAGGACCATTAATATCACATGGCAATGTGCAGATGGGCAACGATAGCAGGCGACTTCCTGGTAGACCAAACAATGAAATAAAAAATTACTCGAATACCCACATGAATTAATAAAAATTAACAAATCCATAAATATTATTATTAATATTTTAGGTTTTGATATTATTAAAATTTAATATGAATGCATTATTACATTAATCACATGCATGAATGCGAGATTACTTTGTGAATGAACTCTGCCATTAAATCTGCTTTTTAAATGGACGCTGCCATTAAACACTTTGGATGACTCCTCTTGTCACAGTTTTTGCACTTTAATGGTGCGTTCTATCTCTTGCATTTGGTAATCTATTTTAATATCGTGCTCAACATCTTCTGATGCATTGTATTTACTTTGTGCACGACAAAAAGTGCTATTTAAAATATTTTAATAGTAACCAGTTTTTAGGAAGAATGTTAACGAAATTATTCATTTTATTTGATGGACAAATAGGCCCGTGACAATCAAATTCCATTCCTGAATTCGAAATAAGTACATGTATATAATACCCGAAGACTAAAATCCATTTGTGATCTTTTAAATACTTAAAAATTTACTTTACCTCTTTGTTTGAATCTCTAACTCAATAAGTATTAACATATTCACTCTAATATTTCAGGCTCTATTACCATTATTTAAATATGTTAGGGTTTATTAGGACAAACATATTTACATTATAATTATTAATATATTATTATAATATAAAAAAAAATAATATCAATATCAATATTAATTATTAATATTTTATTATAATTATTATATGAAGAAAAACATTATATTTATTATTTGATTAAAAAAATGTTAATACATGATATTAAAAAAAAAAGTTATATAATTATTTCAGTACAATTATTGTGTAATAAAAATTAATATTAATTATTTGATTACATTATTTTATATTTTAAATTAAATGTTAATATTAATATATTAAAAAAAGACAACATTTATATGAAACATTTTTTTATATTATTATTTATATATAAAACATTACATTATATTATAATTATTAATATATTATTATATTAATGTATAATTATACATTGATGTTTGAATAATATTTCACTTATCAATACTTTAATGTTATAGTGTAATATTTTAATGGTTGGTCTTTTTGGTTACAAGGATATTTCAAAATATAAACTAAGACATAGTTACTATTCTATTAGTTACATGGATATTAATCTATGACTTGGTCCAAGTACATTTCCATCATCACCCCTTAGAAAGTAATACATGAAATTGAATGTTTACAAGTTTATTTACATAATCTATGTAAATATTCACATAATTTCATTTTTGTCATAGTAATTATCAATTTTAAAACAATAAACCAATAAGGTTGACTAATATATTAAAAAAACAAGTTCCAAGTACATTGAAAGTAATTCAAGCTACATGATTTAGTTTCAAGTACAGTGACCATCAAGTAATTCAAGGTACATGATTTAGTTTTATTTAGTTTTTTCACTCTAATCAACTTTGAGAAAATGAAAAATACTTTAATGCTCTATTTACATTAATTTATTTCATAAATTAAAGTATCAATACATCATTAATATTTTAATAGTCAATTGATGTATGAATAATATTTCACTTATCAATACTTTAATGTTATAGTGTAATATTTTAATGGTTGTCATTTTTCGTTACAAGGATATTTCAAAATATAAACTAAGACATGGCTACTCATTTATTAGTTACATGGATATTAATCTATGACTTGGTCCAAGTACATTGCCATCAACACCCCTTAGAAAGTAATACATGAAATTGAATGTTACAAGTTTATTTACATAATCTATGTAAATATTCACATAATTTCATTTTTGTCATAGTAATTAACAATTTTAAAACAATAAACCAATAAGGTTGACTTATATATTAAAAAGTAAAGTTCAAGTACAGTGACCATCAAATAATTCAAGTTACATGATTTAGTTTCAAGTACAGTGACCATCAAGTAATTCAAGGTAAATGATTTAGTTTCATTTAGTTTTTCACTAAAATCAACTTTGAGCAATGGAAAAAGACTTTAATGCTCCATTTACATCAATTTATTTCATTGACATTATAACATTTGTGTTCTTATATTCAATCCGAGTTAATTTCATGAAATATTTTATGTAAGTGACTTTGAAAAACTATTTCATATAAATCTCTTAAACTATGATAAAGTTTTACTTTACCTATAATCCAATAAACTATGATAAACTTTTAAATTAACTCTAATCCAACATATATTATCTTTGATGCAATTCAACATAACTATAGGTTAAAATGTCACAAAAATTTCAAGATGTCACAATTTGACCAACATATGCCAACATCACAATCTGACGTACAAAACCCACCAACACAATGTGACGTTCAAAACCCTACATTGCAATGCGACATGTAAAATCCTTCGTTGTAACGTCACAATGTGACAAACATAGTTACGTTGCAATCTGAAAAACACAATAAAGTCGCAATGTGTCGATCATAAATATATGTCACAATTTGAAAAACATAGTCTTTTCGTTGCATTTTTACAAACATATCATAACGTTGCACATATCCTAATGTCACAATGTGACAAAAATTTCCAAACGTCAGAACATATTAAACATGGCCCTTGTCACAGTGTGATGTACACAACTCAATTTTGAAATGTGATGATCATAAATAGATATCGCAATGTGATGGGCATAGCCTTGTCGTCACATTTTGAAGAACATATCATCATGTCATAGTATGATACACATATCCTAATGTCACAATGTGAAAAACATTTCCAAACATCACAATGTGTTGAACGTAACCCCTTGTCACAATGTGATGTACCCAACTCAATGATGCAATGTGATGGTCATAAATATATGTCGCAATGGAACAAACATAGCCCTTTTGTCACATTTTGATTAACATTTCATCACGTCACAATGTTATGCACATATCCTAATTTTACAATGTGATAAACATTTCCAAATGTCACATTGTGTCAAACATAACCCCTTGTTGCAATGTGATGTACACAACTCAATGTCACAATGTGATGAACATTTCCCTATTGTCACATTTTGATGAACATATCATCAAACCACAATGTGACACGCATATCTTAACGTTACAATGTGATAAACATTTCCAAACGTCGCAATGTGTTGAATATAACCCCTTGTCACAATGTGATGAACACAACTCACATTGCAATATGACATTCATGCCAAAAACTTTTAATGTTACAAAACTCTTTTATTTGTCAGATTGAAATGAACTTTGTAACGTTGTAATGCTATGCACATAGACTCGTCGTCACTATGTCACCATCCATAGCACCACATAATGATATATATGCGTATACTCACGTCACAATGTTGCAAACATCTCAAAACTTTGCATTCTGATGAAGAGAACCTTTTGTCGCAATGTGATGTAGAAAACCCTAATGTTGCAATGTGACAACATTTCCAAACGTCACAGTATGTGTTGAACATAACCCCTTGTCACATTGTGATGTACACAAGTCAATGTCGCAATGTGATGATCATAAATAGATGTTGCAATGTGACGAACATAGCTCTGTTGTCACATTTTGATGAACATATCATCACGTCACAATGTGACACACATATCCCAATGTCACAATGTTACAAACATTTCCAAATTTCACAATCTATGAACATAACCCCTTGTGGCAATGTCTTGTACACAACTCAATGTTGCAATGTGATGATCATAAATAGATGTTGCAATGCGACAAACATAGCTCTCTTGTATCATTTTGATGAACATATCATCATGTCACAATGTGACACACATATTCCAATGTCACAATGTTACAAACATTTCCAAATTTCACAATCTAATGAACATAACCCCTTGTGGCATTGTGTTGTACACAACTCAATGTCTCAATGTGATGATCATAAACATATTTCACAATGTCATGAACATAGCCCTATTATCGCATTTTGACGAACATATCATCACATTACAATGTGACACTCATTTCCTAATGTCACAATGTGATAGGCATTTCCAAACGTCGCAATGTGATGAACATAACCCACATCACAATGTGACGTTCATGTTGAAAATTTGTTATCTTACAAAAGTCTTTCATTTTTCACATTGCGATAAACTTTGTAAAATTTTAATTCTATGCACATAGACTTGTTGTCACTATGTGACGAACCATAGCACCATTGAAAGATATACGTGCATTTCCTCACGTCATAATGTCACAAACATTTAAAAGCATAGCAAAGTGACGAAAAGAACCCATTGTCGCAAGGTGATGTACAAAACCCTAATGTGGCATGGTGACAAACATTGCCCAACATTGCAAGGACACAAACATTTCCCAATGGCGCAATGTGATGGCCATAACCCATTGTGGGAGTCTCATAAATGTATTGGAATATCGTAATGTGAGAAACAAAAACCCTTTTTCTTGATATCTTCAACATAATTTGTGGATGTCATAATCAACATTGCCCACCATACTCATCTCCACATGGTCTACGAAGGCCAACCGCGGGCATGAATAACTATAGTCAACCCCGATCAACCATAGTCAATCATGATGATGGCCAATCATATCAAACCATGATGAGGGTCAACCATGATCAACCATGAAAGTGTATTGATTAATGCATTCATACATAAATACATTAATGTGCTAAAATATTAATGTATTAATTATTGAATACGATATTGCAATGTTTAAATTTAAGTATTAATACATTAATAATAATAAATTTAATATAATATAAAGTATAGATTTAATGTTTAATACTTTTTTAAAGCATTATTAACTTATTAGTGTATTAATACTTTAATGTAATTATCTAAAAAAATATTATTAATGTATTTATACTTTATTAATGTATTATTAATATTTTAATATATTATTGTATTTCTAAATACTTTAATGCTTGGTTAATATATAAATGCTTTATTAATTACTTAACTAAGAATTTAGTGATTAATGTAATAATATATTATTAATAATCAATTATAATGCATAACATTATGCATCAATGTTTAATACTTTAATTTATAGATTATATTAATATTTTAATTATTTAATAGATTTATAACTTTATCACTTATTATCTTTTATAATAATTTATATATGGTAAATGTATTATTTAATTAAAAAATTAATACATTATTACATTAATCTATTCACACCTTAATATTTTAATACATCAATGTATTAATATATTATTAATGTTTTGATACATTATTAACACTATGATATATTGATATATGTATGTCGACATTGATTGGTTAATGTAATAATGGATTGTAATAAAAATTCTTATATTTAATGTATCAACCTTTATTAACTAAGTATATTTTTCGATACATCGGCGCTCATATGTTGATATACGGCGCTGATACATTACGCCATCAATATATACGCCGATATATGTATATACGCCGTATATATGATGGCCGTAAAAAACCACAACATACTTAAGTAACCATAAAGTATCATTAATAATATATACAAATATTTGTATAATATTGTATATAATATATATATTATTAACCATTTGTACATCAACCACTTTAAAAAGTTAACCATATATATATTATTAACAATATATATTATTTCGAATATATATTAATCAACCACTTTAACAAATGGCGTTGATCAGCGTATATCAACCACTTTTTACTTAATGTGGTTGTTGTTAGCAACAACCACATTAAATAAAAAGTGGTTGATATAAGCCGATCTGAGTCATTTTTCAACTTTTTTTGATCGGCGTATATCAAGCACTTTTTACTTAATGTGGTTGTTGCTATCAACACTTTTTACTTAATGTGGTTGTTGTTAGCAACAACCACATTAAATAAAAAGTGGTTGATATAAGCCGATCTGAGCCATTTTTCAACTTTTTTTAATTAATGACACTGATCGGCATATATCAACCACTTTTTACTTAATGTGGTTGTTGCTAGTTGACAACCGGCATACATGCGACAACCATTTATAAAATAATACATTATAAATGTAAACAATAAAAAATAATACATTATAAATGTAAACAATAAAAAATAATTAAGAATTAAGTATATATTATTTTTTTAACTAAATAATAATAATTTATTAAATTAAAATAAATAATTAAAAATATTGATTAATAATAAATTATTTTCAAATTATTAAATCATATTAATAATAAATAAAATATGACTTTATAAATAACTAAAAATATTTAAATATTTAATAATAAATAATAATAAATAAATAAATTAAATATTTAAAAAAATTAAATAAATAATATTAAAAATAATAATAAATAAAATATTAAATAATTAATAATAAATACATTTAAAATTTATGAATAATATTAATAAAGTATAAAAATATTATTAATTTAGTACATTAATAAATCATCCATATATATTCACACATACAATTAAAAAATAATAACAATAAAATATTAATAATATATGAATATGAAAACAATAATAATATATGAATAAAGTAAAAAAACATTTATAACAAATTATAATATAAGATAAGTATATTAAAATATTAATAAAATAAAACGTTGCTCATATTAAAGAATAAAAAAACATATCATAAAATAATAAAACATTAATATTGTGAAAATATAAATATAATATTATATTGATGATTATTAATATACTTTTTAAAATAATAAATTAATGATATATAAATTAATTTCTAAAATAATAAATGCATCAATGCATTAAAGTTTGAAATGTTTTAAATTATATTAAATAATGTAAAATGCATTAATGTATTATTATATTAATGTATAAAATAAATATTACATTAATGTGTTAAAGTAATAAATATATAAAATATTTTATCAAGTATTAAAATATTACTTGATAATTATTTAATAATAGTAAAATAATTTTTAATTATTAATTTAATATTATTTAATTATTATTTATAAAATATAAATGAATTAATGAGAAATAAAAGTCTACAATACATACAAAATAATAAACTAAATACATGAGCATCGCATTAATGTGAGAGGTGGTGTGATTTTTTAAATGTGATAAAGTATTAATGTATTAATTAAATAATTCTTAAATGTATATTAATTAACTTATTAAAACATAACTATAATAATGTGTTAAAACATGAATGTATTAAATAATAAAATTAATAACAGAATGTATAAATAAATTATTTGTACATTATTATAGAATATAATGTTGAAAAGAAATATATTAATTAATTTAAAACAATAATACAATTCTGAGATATAAATCAAGTATGAATACAATAATAAAGTGAAATATTTAGAACACATTAAAATTGTATTAATAAATTAATAAAGTATTATGCTAAAAACATTGGGACAAAGGGTCTTTGTTTAAAAAATGATGGTGTTCCAATAGGATTGTCACACTCTAATAGTGGGTTATGTTTGTCACATGTGACAAAGGAAAGAGTTAATACTTATGTTTGTCACATGTCACACTCTCAAGTTTAGTGACTTTGCAACGATATAGGAAGGGTTGTATAAATATATGATTTTCCTAAGGGTTATTAACGTATTACTTGTAGTATTACCCATAATGTATTAACGTAGCATTATTAATAATAATGCTACGTTCATCACATTGCGATGAAAATATATTGTTTGTCACATATTGACGATTACAAGGATATTGCGACGAGGGGTTTATGTTCATCACATTACAATGACATGTCATTTAAGTAAAAAGTGGCAATGTCATGAACATAAATGTCGTATGTTCATCATATGTTGAATGGACATGTGATGAAAACAAATGCCATATGTTCATCACATAGTGATGACAGGATATTTATTTTGACAATGGGGGCGATGTTCATCATAGAGTGATGACAGGACATTGTTTTTCACATTATGATGATAGGATATTTGTGTCATAGATGTGAGGATATGTTCATCACATTAGTACGACGAGGCTCTGTTCATCACATTGCAACAATATGATTATTTTCATCACATTGCGACAATATGGTTATGGCCAGTCATGTTTGTCACATTGCGACAATATGGTTATATTTGTCAAATTGTGACCATGGTTATCAACTTTTTGCATGGTTGTGAATATTCATATATTCGTATTAATTAATAAATGGTTAAAGTGGTAAATGTTGATAAAAATAATGTGGTTGAAAATATTACATAATCATACGCTGTTATATGTGGAAAATGTTGAAAATAATATAAAATATTACATATATACGGCATATATACATACTGTGATTGTTAATATATCACATAACCATATTTGTATATGCAAATACAAATGCAAATACAAATACAAATGGTTGTCCCAATATATTAATATATTATTATTTTCAATATATATATATATATATGGTTTATCATATTAATAATATTTATATATAATATTAATATATTTCAAAATTAATATATATATTAATATGGTTAACCAAATAATATATATATATATAATATTTAATAATATATATATAATATATACATATTAAAAGTGGTTGTTGTACAAAGTTAACCACTTTTTAAATGTTTAATAATATATATTATATTATTAACCATTTATATATATTATATAATATGGTTAACCAAATAATATATATAATATATATATATATTATTAACCAATATTTGTATATTAATAATATATATAAATATTATATATATAATATTAACATTTTCAATATATTATTATTTTCAATATATATCACAAATACAATATTTGTATTTGCATATACATTAATTAATGGTTGTCGCGACTATGTATCATATTAATAATATGATATATACGCCATCAATATATATGCCGATCAAGTATATCAATTATATGTATATATGCCATAATGGCGCCGATCGACGTTGTATGCTGATATAATTGTTAATACATATCATAATGATTATTATTAATAATGTATCGGCGCCATAAAAATTATTAATGTATCAACCATATTACGTGCACGTTGATTTGGCGTCGTTTATGGTTGTTAATCGCCATATTGATTGGGTCAACATGTATTTTTACATCATGGTCAACAACATTAACCACTTTTGCCGATCGGTGCCAATACCTTCATTGAGGACTTAGTCTTTTTAATATGCGTTATTAATGTATTTTTAATTTATTATTTTAATATTTATTTGATTAATAGTTTAATAATGTATTAATTAATTAACTATTTTCAATATTTTAAAGGATTAATGTAATTATGTATTATTAGTGTATTAATATTTTAATGTAAGAATGTAATAATTCAATATTTTAATTTATGTAATAATGGATTTTTAATGTTTTTAAATTTTATTAATGTGTTTGTACTTTAACAATGTATTCATTGATAAATAAAATATATTATTAAGTTATTTTTTTTTGTTTGTTAATTTGTGCAGGACCTGCGATTAACCTGTGGCTTGAGAAATCGCCATTTAGGGGCATCTAAGCCATCAAAATCACCCGAGGATCGCATCCGGCCTGAGCCACACCAACCCTTAACATGGTTGGATTTTTTGTCCCAGCAGGTTTCGAACCGGTGACTTTAACATCACAAAGTGGCTTAACAACACACTCCGTCACCGACTGTCCTACACCTCATCCTACACCTCGGGGACATTAAATTATTAATTAATGAATACAATACTTGATAACCTATTTATTAATTAACATGTTACATTACTACTTTAATGTATTGATACTTTAATTTATACATTAGATTATTGTAATAATTAATAAATTTATGTAATAAAACATTAATGTATTCATTCATTATTTATGTATTATTACTTTATCAATGYATTTTTSCATTAAWRATGTATTACTTTARYAATGTATTWATATTTTATTAATGTATTAATAATATATGAAAATATAGTTTACTTATGTTTTACTTTATTAATTAATACTTTACTATTAATTTAATGGTGTGTTTGTTTTATTATTTACTGTATTATTAGTGCAGTAATAAGTTAATATCTTACGTTATATATTAGTACTTTAATTTACACATTGCAATAATGTAATATTGTATTACTAGATACATTAAGGTCAATGTAATACTACTTTATTAATGGTTTACTAATGTATTACTTTGTATTACTATTGTATTAGTGTATTAATACTTTAGTAATGTATTTATTAAAACATTTAATGTATTATTAATGTATTATTTTATTACTATATTTTTTCTTTAACAATGTATTAATCAATAATATATTCATGTATTAATTAATTAATACATTACATCATTAATTTATGAATCAATTGATACTTTACATTACATACTAATGTAAACCAACATTTTAATTTATATATTACTTTTAGATATTTCATTAATGTAATATATTAATAGATCATTAATTTACATGCATCGTTACATTAATTTAAAAAGGTGAAAAATAACATATATATCAACCACTTTTATAAAGTGGTTGTTGCTAGTTTATCTGATGAAAACAAACCATTGTCTCCCAACTTTAATCTGGTCTCTTCTCGATCCTTTTGGATAGATTTTGGATTAGAAGAGTTCCAAATGGGACTTGCTACATCACTAGGCGCAGAGACAAATTAGTTTGAAGATATGTGTTAAGATCAAAGCAATACGAAGAGCATGAACAGTTTAATATTCATGGATGATGGAGGAATGGAAGAATTCTACAATAACAGTCAACACTTGGATTAGATTTTGTGAAATCGTTGATACAGTGTTTTAATGTTTTTCAAAAATAAGTTTTGTTCCTGAATTTTGTAAGTGATTGTGAATTTAATTAGTAAGTGATTATTTGGTTAGATTGGTTTGGTGGATTATTTTTTTAAAAGCTTCACATAAGTTTTTGTTTATTAGGAGGATTATTGTTTTGTCCTTGGTTTTAGGGTTTTAGTTAGGATTATATGAAGTTTGATGGAATCAAAACATGTTTTGGTTTGCTTTTGCTTTAATTCATTGTCATGGTCGTCCTCTTCTTTTAGTTACTAAGACAACGCTAGCTAGCTATTGTAGATTTTCCACATGTAATCAAACATGTGTATGATATAGAACTAAGGAAAGGCCATACAGAAAATATGATATGACCCTTTTAGTATATTGATTGGTAAGTAAGTTAAGGAATTTATAAATGATTACATAAACTTAAATTACATCCATATCTAAGTCTAGATTTATATATGGTGGGATTAGAGGGACTAAATCACTTCATTAAGGTACAAGTTTCCATTTAGAATAATAAATTTGAGGAAAGATTTCTGCCTCATGAATTAGAGTTAAGATGGATCTAAGCTGGTTCCAATTAGAGGGAGGAGATAATCATTATCGATATGTATATGTTTTAGATGATTAGATCATTATGGATCCTAAGAATAACAAACTAACAATGTTTAGTGATGAAAATGTTGAATAATAAAATAATGGAATGATTAAGGTATTGAATAAGATATATAGTAGATCATGTCATTAATAAGTAATATGAGGAAGATATTGAATAACTCTTGTATTACATATTAATTGATRTMATTTTTTTGTTAGACACATTGGCACACTTTCCCATCTTTTCATATTGATCATATGGAAATGGAGGTTGAAATACAAGACCATGCAAAGCTTTAGCTGGAGATATTGCAATATATGTGAGACCTTGCCACTCTTTCTTTCCAATATTAATGGTTTTTTTCTCTAATGAACTAGTCCCTTGGACTTATGGATTATCAATCCCCAAACAATGGAAATCTTCAATTATTACCTCTTTCAATATGTATAATAGGAATAATCTCATGGAATAATTCATCCCATGGAAATTCCACATAATTATTAAATATTACTAAAACATATGTGGGAGATTCTCTCGGGGACATTGCACCATTCACAGGTCATGCATTTGTCTATAAGTTTGAAGTAAGCATAAACCTAAATCCAACAACAATAAGAAGCTCATTGTCAAAATTTTCCTCATATTTTTTCATGGAATAGATTCTACTTACTTTTGTAGCAACACTTTGGGAAATAAGCTTCTTTATTTAGTGATATCAGTAAATGCTTATTGTCATTGTGGAGATCATAATTTGTTGCAAATAAATGTATGGCCTTATAAAGTGTATGTTTTGTGGAACCATCAATATTGGGATATGTATTCCATCTATAATGTTCATTAGCAGATTTCTAAAATGTGTCTCATCAATTCTTTTGTCCATATTGATTCAACATTGTATCAAGAGTTACAACAATTCTGAACAAATTCCATAATTCTTTTGCATGACCTTCACATGCATATGAAGGTAACATGAGGTAGTTGTCCCAAATCATTTACCAATATAATTAATCTACCTCCAATTGGAACAATAGAATCCAACTACTTGATTATGTTAAATCATTTTTCATTTTATCCTCACTTAAATGAATGGATATTGTTTTGCATTATTTCATTATTGAAATCAAGGGAACTAATTCCTCTAAATCATTTATCATTGCATTATTACTAAAATCAAAGCATAGCATCACTAAAATCAATGCATCACATTTCTTTGTATTATCTCATTATTGAAATCAATGCAACTATTTTTTTAAATCATTTTTCATTGCACTATCTCTAAAATAAATGCATCCTATTGTTTTGTGTTATATCATTATTGAAACCAATGTAGGTATTGAATAATTGATATTGCCATATTAAGGTGAGACAACTAGTAATGATAAGACTATTTATAAGAATTGTTAAAGTTAAATTATTCTTTACCACAAAGAATTTGTAACATCCCACGCTGGCACACTGAGCGGACTTATTCTTGAGGACACTTTCTCACAAGTGATCCGGATTATTATGCTATTAAAACTTTTGATTTTTATTATGAGGCGTTATGGGTTGATGACATGTTGATTTACCGCTTTGACATAGACAGGTGTTATTGACTCGATGTTATTGAGTGTGCGGGATTTTGGACCTCAAGGACTCCGGATTGAGTCATGGACTCCGGATTGAGTCATGGAATATACCATTGGGATTTGATTGTTTTACTGTGATATTAGTGCATCTGATTAGATGATATGATATGGATATGTTTTGACATGATTTGTTGATGATGTAGGCTGACGATAGCTTGCCGACTAGACTCACATATTGAGTAAAGGGGTCACACACGACTACTAGAGATGTTGAGGGAGAGGTGTGGACAACAACCCTACCACAGCCTACTAGCACTCCCACTCTGGCTCGAACTATAGGTTAACGATTACCTAGTTCAAGAGGACCATGATGCTGTGAGGGAAGATTGGGACAGTCACTCACGATGATTCTAAGGGGTGCAAAATAAGGTGGCGGACTTATTCCTTAGAATCCCTTAGTCTCCCACAAGTTCACCTGGAGAAGTGTTGACTCCAAGGGTTATTGATGTCTACCAAATCAGTCAAGAGGCGAGTGGCACCCTTGGAGAACGTAGTGCGTCCTGAAGGGCATGTCGCGCAAAGGAACATATGAGGTGAGTGGCACCCTTGGAGCACGTAGTGCGTCCTGAAGGGCACGTCGCACAAAAGAACAGATGAGGCGAGTGGCACCCTTGGAGCACCTAGTGCGTCCTCAAGGGCACATCGCGTTGTTAATGATAGAGGGATGAATTTAGATGGCCCTAAGACAAATAACATGTTAAGTAATTAAAAAAAAAAAAACAATTTCCCTAATTAAATGTCGCCCAGCATGAAATTTAAGGCCTAAGTCTAAATTACGTTAGTGGTAAAATTTGTCTTCTATAAAAAAAAATAGTAATAAAATAATAAAAATAAAAACAACTTAAATAATAATTATGATATTCGTTAAATATTGTAACATGAAGGGAGTAAGAAATTTAATTTATTTATAAAAAAGGTAAAATTATGTTGGATTAAAAATAAAAAGGGAATTAATTGTTTTAATTACCTTAACAAATTAAAGTATTCTAATTAAATAA
>JASDQU010306364.1:9772-30095 GCA_032191745.1 Picea mariana | reverse complement strand
ATTCTAATTTTAAAACTGAATTAACAATTTAATAATATGGAAAGCCTTTAAAACCTATAAAGGAATTTGGGGACATCTAGGAGTGATTCTAGGAGTAACTCTAGGTGGGTGAGGGAAATAAGATAATTAATAAATTAAAGAAATTAAATAATAGAGGAATGAAGGGGATGGGTGACACTTGTACGGAGAAGAATTTTTAGGAATTTATTTTAAAAACTTTAATTAAATGAGATTTTAGGAAAAAGAGGAAGTGGGAAATTGTATATAATGAAGGAAGTAGAAGGAGGAAGGGGATCTTCTATTTACATAATGTTACGCTGCAGAAATATCTACTTGACTGATTTACTTGTGGGAGTTGGGATACCCAGCTCGGAGAGGAGTGGTAGCTCAGCCTTGTGAGGTGGGCTGGGAGCTAGTCGTAATCTCTGGATATAGTGTGTGGCCCCTTTGCGGCTCAAGGGGCTAAGGGGGAAGAAGAGTACCCCTAGCATTGACTGGGAGGTACCGGTGAAGTCTTGACGGTTGGCGAGCAGGAGTTGCATGGAGAAAGCGGGACGTCATTCAGAGCGGTTGATCAGGCAATGGTACGCTCTCTTCATTTCTGTTGATAGATGGTATTAGGACTTATGCTTGGATCTGCTTGTTTATTGGAAAAGTAGACTGATGTTTTTCTTTGTTGATGATGGAAACTTGTCTTAGCCTAGCTTGTTGGTTGTGGTCTCCCATGGCCTTCATTTTCCCGCTTGTCTTGACCCCTTGCCGTGTGGATTGTGACCTTCGTAGTTGTTAGTCTTCTTCCCTAGCATGCCAGTCCTTGCTTGAGCAGTTGGCCAGGAGCTTGATCTACGATCGTCGCCTTAGCGTTAAAAGACATATGGATCTCAACGCCCTACTTTTCTGTGCGAGGATGGTGAAGCGAAGGATGAACCCATCCGTCTACCTCTGTTTTTGTCCTTTGCTAGATGTTTGACTTGCACCTTCCAGTACAGCCTCTGTGTATGGACTCTCTTGCTTTCTTGTTGTTATTTCTTTGTGCCTTAACTGATAGAATCCCTGTGACCCTTTTGACGAGTTATATTTATGATCCTGGTGTTCTCTTACTGTTGTCACCTTTTTATATCGGTACCCCGAGATGTAAAAGAAATATTAACTCTGATCTGCGTTTTGGTTCTTGTTGAATTGACTTGTTTTTATTACTCTAGAATTGGTAATTATATGAAAGATGTATCATATTATCCCTGCAATTGTGGATATGTAATGGATGTAGAAAATCACCTTTGTGATGGTCATGATGTAGCAGATGTAATAAGGTCTCCTCTGCGTTTGTTTTATGCTTGATGGATAATAATAGCCCACGTTTATGCATCAAATGTGAATTTATTTACTGTAAGGGAGTTAATAAAAAATAAAGGGAGTTAATCAAAACCGTAAGGGTGAAGTCGAGAATGTTCTTATTTTAAAAACAATCACTGGAAGCTAATAGGAAAAGGGTCATTGAAAGGATAGTTTAGTGAGAGTTACTTTTGTTTATCACGAGATCCGAAACAAAATCTAAGGATAAGAGTTCTGCTAAAACCTCCAAGTGCATTGTAGAAGAAATATGCTTAAGACGAGATTGACAATTGATCTACCTCATAGCAGCTAGACAAGAATCAAGGTGTTACTCTATCAGAGAAGGGATAAACTCGTAACCAGTGAAATAATTACTACAGATTTTATGAACAAAGTTCTATGAAAATTTGACTTCTCTCTCATAATTATGCTATCAAGAAGAAGGTTGAAAAGGATCACTGGTTAAATACCTAGTATTATGACGCTATACAAAAAACCAAAACCCTAATTCAATTTCAAGTTGAAATGGAACAGACGATTTCCTACGAATCTTCCACAAATGATTGCATAGATAAAAAGAGTTCTATCGTTATTACGTTGGATGAGATACTGTAATATAGTGGTAAGGATCCAAGTAAATTAATCCTACTATAAGTTCTGATAGATACATCTATTAGGCTAAAATCAAAGATTGTCGGAAAGAAGTAATGATTCAATATCAATACAATCCCAGTGATCACCATCTCGATACCAATATCAAGACTATGTCTAGGAGTAAGACTACAAACTTGATAGTATAGATTAACTAAAAATGACTAGCATAACTTAGATAAAAGGTTGCGATGTGCCATTAACAAGGTGACTGTGTGTTGCTTCTTTCCACCACAATGTGTCCATTAAAATGTAGCTGGGTTTTCTAATAAAAAGACCCCCGTTAGGCCCTTAGTGTAGCTTGCGTCTACAGATGTGTGACACAACAAATTGCTCCTTTGATGACTGCGTTTATTTTAAAAGCCTGTAGATGACCGCAACCCCTATCTATAGTGATGTTGTGGTATGAAACCATTTAACCTCACCGCCTTTTCATTGTTAAAATTGTGAACTCTCTAGATTGAAATATTCTTACCTGTTACTGTGGTTTTTAGTTTGGTAGTGAATGTATTAAAAAAAGTACTTGATCACTACTAGAATTTTGGGACAACGAGATGTACGTATACCTTCGACTCGCGACTTCCATGTATTATTGACAGTGATGGTCATGACTCACGAGGCACAGAAACATTCCTTTTAACTTGGATGTGTTTTTAAGCAGTTAATAAATCCTTACACTTGGTCAATTCCCTTCTAATTTTTTAAAATCCATCCTTTGGTTAGCTGCTGGTAATTCCTGACCACCCTTAATGTTTTCGATAGGCAGCAAAAATTGGTTGATAACCTTACCATCCTCTTGAAACTTGATGAATTTCCAGTTGTCCAGTCATTTCGTCAGTTGCTTGACAGGTTGATTTGCTATATCATTTCCTGCATTTTTCTTTGGAAGCATTTTCACTGAAGGCGTTTTACCCTACGATTTTACCTACGACCTTCTGGTTCGTTGACTGCAATTACAATGCATGTGTTATGTTTTTTTTTTTGGCCTCGATATTTCCTGTCTACTGGGCTACATGGTCTCTGATATTCAAATTTCGAAATGCACGCCCTTAAGTTTAGCCGCTCTTACTGCATGAAATCGGTAAAGTTCTCCTTAGGGTTTCTAGTTTGAGCGTGTAACGTGAGTGCTTGTTGCCTTCATTTTTGGGCAGCCAATGTTAAACTTGACTGCGCCCTTTTTCTGTTGGTGTTACATTTGTTAATAAGTCAGCACAAATGAATACCACTCTTGGGGTATCTAAAGCCCTTGTCTACTTTGTATTCTACATATTGTCATAATATGCTCTTCATTATATTAATGTTGCAGATTAATGCTCTACCTTGATGTAATCCTATAATCTCTCTCCTAAGAGAAAATGTTTAACCTTGAGTGTTGAGATTAGAGAGAATATCTTGTCTAGTGAGGGATACCCTCTCTAGTTGGTGGAAATCCTTCTTTTTCTTTAGCCTAAAGCAGGGAGGCTATCAACATCCCATGAATTCCTTACATATTCATTTCATAGGAACACCTTGAGGATTAATAGGAGTATCCGTGTTAGAGTTTATTTAAAATCCTTTAGAAGGGTGGTGAACCTTAGCGCTCTGAATTTTTGGATACAATTTATTCCTTAGACGAAGTTCCCTTGGAGAAATCATGGTTGTTTTGAGCCTCGGTTGTGTATGTTTGAGAACAAAAGGGTAGTCAAGAAAGGAAACGTTGAATCCCTTGAGGCCTTAACTTGTCTCTTTAATGATATTAATAATCTCTTTTGGGTGAAGTTGGGTTGGTTGTGAGGAACGTTGTGGTCCTCCCCGCTCATGTTCCATTTCTTATTGATATGAATACAACTCTTAATTAAATAACAAGGTAACTGTTATCTGTATTTAAAAAGAAAAAAAAACAAATTCGGTTGTTGTCGTAACAATGAGGGTGTGACATATGGTATCAGAGCCAGGTTCAAACCTGCGACTATGGATCACCATGCTTTCCACTATAGTAAACCCTTGAAGTCTTAACCTAACGCTAATTAAAACTTTAACTTGTCGTTGTGATAAGCCTGGTTATATGACACCATAGAGATTCACAGCGAGGTATCGTGGATGGAAGAACGATGCCTCCAAAAGTTTCGTGCCCTTGGAGTCTGACCCCCAAGGGGAGGATCAAGTCCTTCGGTTGGTTTCGCATGTAGTAAGGGATGATGGTGGTCTGACAGGGCCCTTCCAGGTGATGTCAAAGGCCTTGATTCACCATCAGTACTCGGATAAGGCCAGGGAACCTATACCCCTGAGGGACCACCTCGTGCCCTAGCTAGTACCGTTAGAATCCACTCAGAACTCGAGAGAATTGAGTTCTCGAGTCCACAAGGGTTGCGGATGGTTGTGTCATTGATTCAAAATTGTAGAGCAGGAATTATGCTTCACGCTTCACGATTATGACCTCCAACATGAAGGTCCGCATGGCGGTCTTTCAACTGAAGGGGAATGCTCTTTTTTTTGCCGAAAGATGTTCCTGCCCCTTTTGAACCTGGTCGTCGGTGACATGTCATGGGAACTATTCAAGGGATGGTTCCAGGAGAGGTATGTTTCTAGGGTATTCATTGAGTGTCATCTCAACAAGTTCGATGCCTTGTGACGAGGTAGCCACATGGTGCTCGAGTACGAGGCCCATTTTGGAGCTGCTTGATATGCTCCACACCAAGTTACCCAGAAATGTAAGGTCAAGAAGTTCGAATTTGGCGTTATTGTTAGAATTCATCTTCGACTTCAGGTACTAGGAGTACTGGACTGAAGAAGGGGTGTTGGACATTTGGGGAGCCACACTACCAGCGTGACTACCCTATGGAGAGGACCAGAGCATCCAAACCAGTTGGACCCACTACCATGGGAGATATGGGAAAGGTCCATCGGATACATGTAGTGGTGAATAACTGCCAGGCAGAGCACTAGTTGATTGCGCTCGAGACGACAGGTACCGTCGCTAACCAGACCCTTTGTATTTTGATAGATCCCGGTGCTACCGAAAGTTTCATTTTTGGGATAGTGCGAAAAATGATTAAGGAAGGGATGTCGAACAGGATGAGTTTAGCTTCATAGAGATGGCTTCGGGAGCCCAACAAAAGGTTGGAGGAAAGGTTACAGGATGTATCCTTAACCTGGGAGAGTTTGTCACCAGGGCCAACTTGTACGTCACGATATTAGGATATTATGACGTCGTGATTGGTATGAACTAGTTGGAATCGCATGAGGCGATACTCAACTGTAAAACGAAACGGTTGAGTTTGGTCGATGATGAGGGACAGAGACGTGTGATTATAGGTCAGAACCAGGGAGTTTCCCTTAGATTCATCTCTTCCTTACAACTACACAAGAGTATGCGCAAGGGGTGAAAGCTTATGCGATCCTTGCGTTAATTGAGAAGGGAGTAGGGAAAGGTCTAGAACACCTTCCGGTGGTGAAAGAGTTTGCGGACGTATTTCCAGAGGAGTTACCTGGGATGTCGCCGGAGAGATAATTGGAGTTTACCACAAACCTAAAACCGGGGACTAAACCGATAGCAAGAACGCTTTATCGGATGTTGACTCCGTAGTTACCAGAGTTGAAAATGAAACTGAAGGAGTTGCTGGACCTAGGTCTGATTCATCTTAGTGTGTCACCGTGGGATGTACCTGTTATTTTCATACGAAGAAGGATGAATCGTGGAGGCTTTGCATTCACTACCGTCAACTGAACAAGGCCACGATCAAGAATCAATATCCATTGCCGAGAATTGATGATTTGTTTGATTAAATGAAGGGTGCGATAATGTTCTCCAAGATCGATTTGTGATCAGGGTAGCACCAATTACGGATCAAGGAGGATGACATCCCTAAGACCGCCTTTAAGATGAGGTTTGGACATTACAAATTTACTGTTTTACCGTTTGGACTGACAAACATCCCAGGGGTATTTATGAGTTGATGAATGGGGTGTTCCATGAGTACTTGGACAAGTTCATCCAAGTATTCATTGACGATATTTTGATCTACTCTCAGACGAAAAAGGAGCATGACAAGCACTTTCGCTTGGTACTAGAGTGTCTGCGAGAGAACAAACTATATGGGAAGTTGTCCAAATGCTCTTTTTATCGATCAAAGATTCACTACTTGGGGAATGTTATCTCCCGTGAAGGCATCGCCATGGATCCAACAAAGGTTGAGGCCATTATGGAATGGCTTGCGTCGACGAATGTCCCGGAAGTGCGTAGCTTCATGGGTTTAGCAGGATACTATCGATAGTTCATCGAGGGATTTTCGAAGATATCAAATCTAATCACAGAGTTGTAGAAGAAGAACAAGGATTTTGTTGGGACCAAGAAATGCGCGGAAGCATTTCAGAGGCTTAAGGAATTGTTGTCAACAACACCAAAACTAAAGTTCCCTGACATGGACGCAGACTTCTTGGTATGCACTGACGCATCCAAGGAAGGCTTAGGTGGGGTCTTGATGCAAGACAGATGAGCGATCACTTACATTCAAGGAAACTGAGAAGTCAAGAGGAGAACTACACGATGCACGATTTGGAGTTGTTAGCCATCCTTTATGCCTTGAAAGTTTGGAGACACTACCTCGTTGGATGAAAATTTGAACTAAAGAATGACCACTGTGGACTACAACACATATTTATGCCGAATGACCTAAATGCGTGACAATGGCGTTGGTTGGAATTGCTTAGAAAGTACGACTTTGAGTTTACTTACATAAAAGGAACGATGAACCGAGTGGCGGATGCATTGAGTCAAAGACCACGCATCTTTTTAGTGTTGCCTCTTCAGACGAATCTACGTGAAAATATTCTAACTTTACAGCGAGATGATGACTGGTAAAAAGAGGTCGAGGTTTTTATCGGACAAAACATAGAGATGGTACCACGATTTGAGGGATTTTCATTTGATAGCGATGGTTTATTGAGGTTTAAAAGACGGATCTACGTACCGCCAAATGACAAACTAAGGATGTTGATCCTAAGTGAGGCTCATAGAGCAGTATATATGGCTCACCTAGGAGTCACTAAGATGAGGGAAGACCTTAAAACCTTATTCTTCTAGAAGGGAATGAAGGTAGACATAGTCAACTATGTGGCCAGATGTCTAGAATGTTAGTAGGTAAAGGCTAAACATAGACACCTAGCAGGATTACTATAGCCACGTGCTATTCCAGATTCGAAATCAGAGGTTATCTCGATGGATTTTATTGTTGGATTGCCACTGATGGCAAGGAGAAATGACCCGATCTTCGTAGTAGTAGACACTCTGACGAAGAGTCCTCACTTTATTCCTGTGCATACGACGTATTAGGCACTGGACATAGCTAGAGTTTTCTTCAGCGAGATTGTGAGGCTGCATGGTGTACCTAAGAGGATTATATCCAATCGAGGATCGGTGTTTACTGGATGATTTTTGGCAAGTTTCCAAGAGGCCTTGGGAACCCAATGTAATGTTAGTACTGCATATCACCTGGAGAATGATGGGCAGACTGAATGAACGAACCAAACCTTGGAGGACATGTTTCACATGTACGTGATGGACCAACAAAAGCATTGGGAAGAAGTCTTGCCACTAGTGGAGTTCGTTTACAACAAAAGTTACCAGAGCACCATTAAGATGGCACCTTTCGAATTTCTTTACGGGCGACCGGGTCAGATGCCATTGAGTTTGGATCAGCTTGAGGATAGGGTCCTAGTGGGACCATAAGCGATCCAAGAAATGGAAGAGAAAATGTAAACAATAAGACAAAGCATAAAGAAAGTGCAGGATTGACAGAAGAGTTATGCCGATGCGCACCTTGTCAACCATAGTTACGATGTGGCGATGGAGTATTCTTGTGGTTGAAACTGCATAAGAGTTCGATCTATTTGGAAAAAGGAGCTAAAATCTCTCCTAGGTTCGTGGTAACCTATGATATTGGGGAAAATAGAGGCCCATGGCCTATTGAATAGCCTTGCCTGATTCTTGAGGCGTTTTACTCAATGTATTTCACGTCTTCGTTTGAGACATTTTGTTTAGTGATCCTACACATGTTTTGACTTGAGCACCTAGCAGGTATTGGATGAGGGGGGTGCTCACGGCTGAGTTGGTCCACATTTTAGATCATCGTGTTCGATAGATATGGCATCGAATGATAGTGCAGGTCAAGGACTAGTGGGACAATTATGGTTCACACTCGACAAACTGGGAGGATGCAAATGATATGTGCCAACAGTTTCCATTTTTGTTTTATAGATAGACATATGATACTGTGATACACTTTATTTCGACATTTATACTGTGAAACTTCGGGACAAATTTTAGACCAAGACGGGGGTGTATGTAACATCCTGCGCTCGCACACTGAGCGGACTTATTCTTGAGGACACTTGCTCGCAAGTGATCAAGATTATTATGCTATTAAAACTTTTGATTTTGATTATGAGGCGTTATGGGTTGATGACATGTTGATTTACCGCTTTGACATAGACAGGTTCTATTGACTCGGTGTTACTGAGTGTGAAGGATTTTGGACCTCAAGGATGCAGAGGCATCGGTGGAACCCCTTGGACTCTGGATTGAGTCAGGGAGTATACCATTGGGATTTGATTATTTTACTGTGATATTAGTGCATCTGATTAGATGATATGATATGGATATGTTCTGACATGATTTGTTGATGATGCAGGCTGATGATAGCTTGTCGACTAGACTCACATATGGAGTAAAGGGGTCAAACATGACTACCAGAAATGTTTAGGGAGAGGTGTGGACAACATCCCTGCCACAACTTACTAGCACTCATGCCCTGGATGGAACTGTAGGTTAATGATTACCTAGTTCGAGAGGACCCACGAAGCCGTGAGAGAAGACTGTGACAGTCTCTCACGATGATTATAAGGGACATACAATAAGGCGGGGGCCTTATTATTTAGAAGCCCTTAGTCTCCCACAAGTTCACCTGGTGGAGTGTTGACTCCAGGGGTTATTGATGTCTACCAAATCAGTCAAGAATCGAGTGGCATCCTTAGAGCACATAGTGCATCCTGAAGGGTACGTCGTGCAAAGGAACACATGAGGCGAGTGGCACCCTTGGAGCACGTAGTGCGTCCTGAAGGGCACGTCGCGCAAAGGAACAGATGAGGCGAGTGGCACCCTTATAGCACCTAGTGTGTCCTGAAGGGCACGTCGCATTGTTAATGATAGAGGGATGAACCTAGATGTCCCTAAGACAAATAACATCTTAAGTAATTAAAAAAAAAAACAATTTCCCTAATTAAATGTTGCCCAGTACGAAATTTAAGGCCTAAGTCTAAATTACACTAGTGGTAAAATTTGTCTTCTATAAAAACAAAATAGTAATAAAATAATAAAAATAAAAACAACTTAAATAATAATTATGATCTTCATTAAATCTTGTAACATAAAGGGAGTAAGAAATTTAATTTATTTATAAAAAAGGTAAAATTATGTTGGATTAAAATTAAAAATGGAATTAATTGTTTTAATTACATTAATAAATTAAAGTATTCTAATTAAATAAGAAAAGGGAAAAAGGGTTAATTTTCACACCTGCCCTTTTGAGTTCTAAGTAAAAAGGGGAAAGAGGGGAAAAAAAAAAAGGAAACTAGGGAAAAGAGGTAACATAGAAAGGGAAAAAGGGGAACTAAGGGAAAAAGCGGAAAGTCAACTTAGAAAAGAATCTACCATTTAAGAGCTTCTAATTTTAAAACTGAATTAGCAATTTAATAATATGGAAATCTTTTAAAACCTGTAAGGGAATTTGGGGACACCTAGGAGTGATTCTAGGAGTAACTCTAGGTGGGTGAGGGAAATAAGATAATTAATAAATTAAAGAAATTAAATAATAGAGGAATGAAGGGGATGTGTGACACTTGTATGGAGAAGAATTTTTAGGAATTTATTTTAAAAACTTTAATTAAATGAGATTTTAGGAAAGAGAGGAAGTGGGAAATTGTATATAATGAAGGAAGGAGAAGAAGGAAGGGGATCTTCTATTTGCATAACATTACGCTGCAGAAATATCTACTTGACTGATTTACTTGTGGGAGTTGGGATACCCATCTCAGAGAGGAGTGGTAGCTCGGCCTTGCAAGGCGAGCTGGGAGCTAGTCGTAATACCTGGATAGAGTGTGTGGCCTCTTTGCGGATCGGGGGGCTAAGGGGGAACAAGAGTACCCCTAGCATTGGTTGGGAGGTATCGGTGAAGTCTTGATGGTCGGTGAGCAAGAGTTGCATGGAGAAAGCGGGACGTCATTCAGAGCGGGCGATCAGGCAATGGTACACTCTCCTCATTTCTCTTGGTAGATGGTATTAGGACTTATGCTTGGATCTACTTGTTTATTGGAAAAGTAGACTGATGTTTTTTTTGTTGATGACAAAACCTTGTCTTAGCCTAGCTTGTTGGTTGTGGTCTCCCATGGCCTTTTTTTTCCCGCTTGTCTTGACCCCTTTCCGTGTGGATTGTGACTTTCATAGTTGTTAGTCTTCATCCCTAGCACGCCAGTCCTCGCCTGAGCAGTTGGCCAAGAGCTTGATCTACGGTCGTCGCCTTAGTGTTAAAAGACCTATGGATCTCAACGCCCTTATTTTATGTGCGAGGATGGTGAAGTGAAGGACGAACCCATCCATCTACCTCTGTTGTTGTCCTTGGTTGGATGTTTGAATTGCACCTTCCAGTACGGCCTCTGCGTATGGACTATCTTGCTTCCTTGTTGTTATTTCTCTGCACCTTGACTGATAGAATCCCTGCGACCCTTTCGATGAGTTATATTTATGACCCTAGTGTTCTCTTACTGTCGTCACCTTTTTATATCGGTACCCCAAGATGTAAAAAAAATATTAATTCTGATCTGCATTTTGGTTGTTGTTGAATTGACTTGTTTTTATTACTCTAGCATTGGTAATTATATGAAAGATGTATCATATTACCCCTGCAATTGTGGATATGTAATGGATGTAGAATATCACCTCCGCGATGGTCATGATGTAACATATGTAAAAAGGTCTCCTCTACATTTGTTTTATGCTTGATGGATAATAATAGCATGCGTTTATGCATCGAATGTGAATTTATTTACTGTAAGGGGGTTAATAAAAAATAAAGGGAGTTAATCAAAACCATAAGGGCGAAGTCGAGAATGTTCTTATTTTAAAAACAATCGCTGGAAGATAATAGGAAAAGGGTCATTGAAATGATAGTTTAGTGAGAGTTACTTTTGTTTATCACTAGATCTGCAACAAAATCCAAGGATAAGAATTCTGCTAAAACCTCCAAGTGCACTGTAGAAGAAATATGCTGAAGACGAGAATGACAGTTGATCTACCTCGTAGCAGCTAGACAAGAATTAAGGTATTACTCTATCAGAGAAGGGATAAACTCGTAACCAGTGAAATAATTACTACAGATTTTATGACCAGAGTTCTATGAAAATTTGATTTCTCCCTCACAATTATGCTATCAAGAAGAAGGTTGAAAAGGATCACCAGTTAAATACCTAGTATGACGACGCTATACAAAAAACCAAAACCCTAGTTCAATTTCAAGTTGAAATGGAATAGACGATTTACTACGAAACTTCCACAAATGATCGCATAGATAAAAAGAGTTCTATCATTATTACGTTGTATGAGAGACTGTAATATAGTGGTAACGATCCAAGTAAATTAATCCCACTATAAGTTTCGATAGATACATCTATTAGGCTAAAATCAAAGACTGTCGGAAAGAAGTAATGATTCAATGTCAATACAATCCCAGTGATCACCATCTCGATACCAATATCAAGACTATGTCTAGGAGTAAGACTACAAACTTGACAATATAGATTAACTAAAAATGACTAGCATAATTTAGATAAAAGGCCGCGATGTGCCATTAACAAGGTGACTGTCTGTTGCTTCTTTCTACCACAATGTGTCCATTCAAATGTAGTTGGGTTTGCTAATTAAAATACCCCCGTTGGGCCCTTACCGTAGCCTGCGTCTGCAGATGTGTGACACAACAAATTTCCACTTTGATGACTACGTTTATTTTAAAAGCCTGTAGATGACCGCGACCCCTATCTATAGTGATGTTGTGGTATGAAACCATTTAACCTGACCACCTTTTCATTGTTAAAACCGCGAACTTTCTAGATCAAAATATTCTTACCTGTTACTGTGGTTTTTGGTTTGGCAGTTAATGTATTAAAAAAAGGACTTAACCACTACTGGAATGTTGGGGCAGCGAGCTGTACATATACCTTGGACTCACGACTTCCATGTAATATTGACAGTGATGATCACGACTCACGAGGCACAGAAACATTTCTTTTAACCCGTATGCATTTTTAAGGAGTTAATAAATCCTTACGCCTGGTCATTTCCCTTCTAATTTTTTTAAATCCGTCCTTTGGTTAGCTGTTGGTAATTCCTGACCGCCCTTAATGTTTTCTACAGGCAGCAAAAATTGGTTGATAGCCTTACCATCCTCTTGAAACTCGGTGAATTTCCATTTGTCCAGTCATTTCGTCAGTTGCTTGACAACTTGATTTGCTCTATCATTGCCTGCATTTTTCCTCTGAAGCGTTTTCACTGAAGGTGTTTTACCCTATGATTTTACCTGCGACCTTTCTGTTCGTTGACTACAATTACACTGCGTGTGTTATGTTTTTTTTTTTTTCTGGCCTCGATATTTCCTGTCTACTGGGCTGCATGGTCTCTGATATTCACATTGCAAACTGCATGCCCTTGAGTTTAGCTGCTCTTACTGCATGAAATCGATGAAGTTCTCCTTAGGGTTTCCAATTTGAGCGTGTAACGTGAGTGCTTGTTGCCTTCATTTTCGGGCAACTAATGTTAAACTCGACAGTTCCCTTTTTCTGTTAGGGTTACATTTGTTAATAAGTCAGCGCCAACGAAAACCACTCTTGGGGTATCTGAATCCCTTGTCTATTTTGTATTTGACATATTGTCATAATATGCTCTTCATTATATTAATGTTGCAGATTAATTCTCTACCTTGATGTAATCCTATAATCTATCTCCTAAGAGAAAATGTTTAACCTTGAGTGTTGACATTAGAGAGAATATCTTGTCTAGTGAGGGATACCCTCTCTAGTTGGTGGAAATCCTTCTTTTTCTTTAGCCTAAAGAAGGGAGGCTATCAACATCCCATGAATTCCTTACATATTCATTCCATAGGAACACCTTCAGGATTAATAGGAGTATCTACGTTAGAGTTCATTTAAAATCCTTTAGAAGGGCGGTGAAACTTAGCACTCCGAATCTCTGGATACAATTTATTCCTTAGACGAAGTTCCCTTGGAGAAATCATGGTTGTTTCGAGCCTCGGTTGTGTATGTTTGAGAACAAAAGGTTAGTCAGGAAAGGAAACGTTGAATCCCTTGAGGCCTTAACTTGTCTCTTTAATGATATTAATAATCTCTTTTGGGTGAAGTTGGGTTGGTTGTGAGGAATGTTGTTGTCCTACCCACTCGCGTTCCATTTTTTATTGATATGAATACAACTCTTAATTAAATAACAAGAAAACTGTTATTTCTATATAAAAAGAAAAAAAAAATTCACTTGTTGTCATAACAATGAGGGTGTGACAGAATTATTGAAACTTTCCCCTACACACGTATATATCAATTGGAATTCCATTTTCTTATTCACTTGAAAACTATATTTTGGGAGATAGCTCTTAATAAAATCAAATCCAATAATATATTTGTTAAAGATTTAGAGATTTGGTAATAACTAATTGTATGCTTTTAAAGACTAATTTTTCTTTTGAGTGATTTTTTTTGCAATTTTTTTTTATAAAAATAGAACAATCCATAGTAATTAATTCCTAAATATAATCATTGTGAAAAATATCACTTTATTTTGTTTGCATGTAAATTGAAATGAAATATAAAATATGGTATAAGCATCAAAACTATAAATATATATATGAATAAATATTTCCAAGTTACATGAAATTAAATATGCAAATTGAAAATTATAATAGATAAATAAATTTAGTTAGGTTTAAGTAATATTAAATATATAGATCTTGCAATTGTAACACCTTAATTTATAGAATATGCAATTAGGTTTTAGTGATATTGAATATGCAATTTGACAATTTCTAATATATGATCTTGATTTCATTGCTACACATGTTCTTAACTTGCAATGAAATCTCGTAATTGTTATTACAAAATTATTCGTAGAAAAAATAAAAAGATTAGAGTATTTACTTGCTTACCACATAATATTATCATAAACATATTGCACTATGTTGGTGTGTTCTCCTTAGTCATAGTGTGACTAGGATCCTATTTGTTAGGGACCTAACCTAACTAGCCCCTCAAGTGGGTAGAATAATATATTTCCATGTAATAAAGGTCAATATTAATAAGGCCTAGCAATAAGGAGGAATAAGTCAATTGTAATAAGACATAATAGAAGCTTCCGCTTTACAAGGATCGTCCTCTAGATTGTTCTTTTGGATAGATGGATTTAGTATTAATAAGAGTAGATGGTATGAGAAATTTTGTCTTGGATATTGTTGTAATAGAGCTCTTCTCTGTTGGAGGTTTCCCCCTCGATGAGGTAAGTGAGCATTGCTATAATTAATCAAGGTTCTCTTTCTCATATTATTCTCGTATTTTTTTGGTTATATCATTATTGTTCTGCCATTTCTAGCTAAAATATTTATGTTATGCATACTATTCTATATATGGAATACTAAAAGTAGTATCAATGAACTTTCCTTGACAAAAAATTGTGAGTTAATTTTATTTCAGGGTAGAGATGTATTCTAACATCTTAAAGCTATAGAGAGTTGTCATTATGCACATAAACCTGCGGTCGGGGAGTAATACATGCAAGAAATACAAGAGGTACTTAAGTGCACATATGTTGGCCACCCTTGTAACTGTTGTTGGTACCCCTTCGAGTGGTAGCGCATCGGACATCACATGTATACAGATCGACCTAGATCTCTTGAATCACTCCTTAGATAAATCGATCGGTCTCTTGACTAGTATAATGCCACCGATAACAACACTCAAAAGGATACTCTCTAGTACCTAGGTAGTCAGGTAGTACGACTAAGGGAATGATCTATAATCCTTAGTTGGTGCCTTGAGATATTGGTCCGAGTACTACTGTTGGACCCTGCACATATATCAGAGAGTTATAGCATAGGGAAAATCCTTATCTATAGAAACCCTGAATACCCTAACCCTTGGGACAGAAACCAAAACAAAATATACAAGATCTATTTTCGCACAATTGTGCCTTCTGCATTTTAGTTGTGAAATTACTACACATTTATTAATGTTAAGAATTTGGGAATTTCGTCACTGCAGTATTATTTAGGCTAGAGTATAATTCCGCACGAGTAAAAATAAAAATCTATAGTGGTCCCATCGACACACTTATTTGGGACCTATCCCATTGTATTCCCCTTTTTTCCTTGATCACAGTCATACCTTTCATTTTTACTCTTTTTTTTTTCAGTGGACCCAAACCCTTCTTATCTTACCTTTTTTTCCACCTATTCCATTATATTTCCCTTCTCTGTCTGATCATCGTGGTACCTATCACTTATAACTCCTTTTTTGTGGTAACACCCACCCATTTTTTCTTACCCGCACTTCCCCTCTCCAAATGGCCACCCCACACAACCAACACTTACAAGCTTCCATCAATCAAGTGACATATGATATTGACTCTACCAATTCCTGCCTTTCACACTTCAAGGCCCAAGGAGAGAAAAAATTTGACACCATGGAAGCCAACTTCATGAACCAATTTAACACCCTCCAGTATTTTGTCAACAAATTGTTGAACCACCCTTTAGTTCCTTCCTTATCAGACCAACCTGATGCTATTGATTCCTCTCATTCTCTGCATTTGCAATCCAACTCCTTTCAGTGTGACTCCTGTCTTCCCCACTTCAAGGTCAATAAATTTGATGGCTTTGATCCTACTAGTTGGGTCACTGGAATGGAGCATTATTTTTCTCTGCATGGTATTATCGATGAGTTGTCCAGACTTCGCTATGATGCCCTCTATCTAGATCTTGAACGATGGAAATGGTGGAAATGGTGTAAAAATTCACGTCGGGGGTATATTTCCTGGAGCCAATTTGTTGTGGAGCTCTATGACTTCTTTGACACTGATACCCATTATCTTAGTCATTTGGCCAAGTTGAAACAATCAGGCACAGTGGAAGACTTTATAACTACTTTTGAGCATTTGGCCTTTCAAACCAAGGGTATGTCATATGCTTTCTTCCGTGAATTCTTTATCAGTGGCCTAAAGGTCAAAATTTGCTCCCAAGTTCTCATGGCCCACCCTTAGACTTGGTTGGAATGTACTGAATGTGCTAAAGAGGCCCAATGTAATGTACCTCTAATTTTTCCATAAAATTTTTTTTTATCCTACAACACACTGCTCTTCAATTTTGTCTTAAAAACTTTGAAATTAAGAGGAGGCAAGATTCAATTCTTGTCCATGATGACAACTCTCTTCTTTAGACATGAGTTCCTATGCTTGCGTGCATGACTATTTATCTGTCTTTGAAATAAATTTCATACATCATACATAAAGTAACGGAGTTGAGGACATATCCCTTTCGAAAAATAAAAGGTTTAATCTAATATACTTGGCATCATTTGGTATGGTTCCACTCGTAAATACAGAGTTCCTTTGATTAGTCGCAAATGGTGTCCTTCCAGTCCCCATTATAGAAGGCTTGGTAACGATTTCCAAACTAAACCTTTGTTTAACTCGCTCTTAACTAAACGCTCTCTTAACGAAATCTCAATTGAACGATATGTTTAAATGCAATGAATGGTTGGAGTGGATGTACTCCACTAGCCGTATCATGAAGGGACTGTCATTAACTTCACAATTTTCATGATGAGGGAAGAGGGGTTTATTTGTCAGAAAAGTTAATGCTCTGCACCTAAGAATTAATGGATATCTCGTGCACGCAAATTTCGATGGTTTCACCTGACCTTTCCTCCTATCTAGTCACGACAATTCTTCCCCTTCACATGGTAAGGCCATCATTCGTACCCTCAACATTTAATCGGTGTAGCATAGCTCCTCTTAGGGTTCCATAAAATTTCTATTGTCAATGTGAAGTCCATTGAAAATGGTTCTGCGTATTAACATTCTCCACAGGAAGGGTTGTCGACTTGGTGGGCATTATTCGGTGGAATAGTTGGTGTTATTCGCCTCCTTGGTGAGTTTACGATACCACTTATGTCCTTAGTTATTGAAACGAGAACACTCATTTTCTATTACGGTGGGAGAGCCCTCGTTTTTTTTTAAATTCTTACCATGACTGTAAATTGAGTTTCCCCCTTTAAAAGTCTTATTATGACGGTAACTAGAATTTACCCCTCTAACGTTACTCCTCGTAACTTTCTGGATGGTTCTGCTACTGGGTAAATAGATTGTTCTATATGTTCATTCTCAATATTTCTGAAAGGGATTCAATGTCCCATCTCCTTGTTTTCCTAAAAATTTGAAGGATTCACACCTCCAAGGTCTCTTTATAGGAAAATTTACCCTTAGGGATTTTATCTTTCTGTCGTTCTGTTATAGACTCTACAGTTTCTTCATTGATATGTATCAAGGCCTAGTGTTTCATTGTTGTGAAGCCACGGGGGTTTTTAATATGAAGTTGAATGTTTTTTTTTTCTATTGCGTATTACAATTTATGTTGTATTTATTCCTTTATGTTTATAAGTAAGGTTCCACTCTTCTGAAATTCCAACAGACTTTCTTCTAATCCTTACGAATAAATTTTTTCCTTGATGGCTATGCATCCTAGCCCTACACAAATAAATTTTGCGAACTCAATGGTTCGAATAGTTCCGTTAGAAAATTCCCCATGGCATATCATATTGGGGTTTATGAAATCTGTTGAATTTAGAATGCATCCCACTGTTGTTATCATTAGTTGCAGATATTATATGCCATTAGCAATTTGGAAAAAATTCAGTCAGAGGGTTAATCTTTGTATTTAATGTTGGTTTATAAATATCCTCTTTAATATAGATCGTCGGACTCACGGTAGGATTTAATCCCGGTAATAGTGTATATCATTTTTACTGTGTGTAAAGTTTCCACCAAGCCTTCAGCCTGTTCGCATAGCCCTTCTTATGAAATTCGTAATTTAAGTGTTAATACTATTTATATTATTTCATTTCATAACTCATTGGTTTTATTCTCCATTGGTACCAACGCTAATGATGGGACCCTGTTGTTGCGAGGGTACCCATCAAGAGAACTAGAACCATCCTCCCCTCGGCTTGAGACCTCTAGAAAACTGAAATGCGATAAGGGAAGGATGCCTTCCCTTCAATCGTGAGTTAAGTACCATTCTGACTCAACTCTTTCTATCCTTTGTCCCTCTGTTGATAAATTTATCCATTTTATATTATGTTTTATAATACTAATGTAAATTTAGAGTTTTCCTTGGAGGGAGTTTGACTGTGCACAACTCTGGATGTCAATTCCGACAAAGGAACAAAAGGTATTTAGGTTTCAATTCGTTTCTCACAAATGTGTGCCTTAGCTTTCTATGAACTGATACGATTCTAAACCCAGGGTTAACATCGTGGTGACAGAGATCTCACTGAATCGCAAGATTTAGAATATGATTTATAGTTTAAGAATTCTATATTCTATTNCATTCTTGTCAAGCAATGGATCTGTAACCGAATTATTTTGAAATGGAATTCGATAAGCCTTCATGGAAAGTTGTTCTGACTCTATTCTTTCCTTGGGTCTTATTTTGATTTTATATACTATTGTATCTTATGTTATTATGTATTCCATAAAATCCACTAAGACTTAGTTAGACTTTTTTCCTCTACTGTATTTCAATGTCCATTATCTGTAAAGTCTGAACTTGTAGTCATGCATTGTATGGAATTATAAATTTCCAGAGATCCACATCTTTTTAAATCGAATCTCAACGAAACAAAACACTAGAATATCAAACTGTTGTATAGGTATTAAGTATACATAATCATATATCAAAAATGTATATAAACCTATGAAATGCTTATCCTTGTCATGCATTGATTCTATGATAATGTTATTACTTTGTACAACTTATTACATAAGTATGCAAATATATGGTCATTTTGTTTTTGTCTATCTTTTAACATTTCCTAAGTCATTATTATCAACTCAGGGAATCTATACAGAGGATACTCAAGGAGGTTCTAAGTTTGCCAAAGTAGTCAGATCTACATATATATTTTATAGATATATCTCTGTTAATTAAATCCAAAGCGCTTCCTATATATAAGGTCATTTTAGTTATAATTTATGTGCATGATTGGTTCTACATGACTGCTAGGATAGTTGGTATATTAACTGTCAATTATGTGCGTGTATATAGGTATATATTACCATTCCTACTGTAGGGAATTCAATTTAACTTTCCGTTTATATCGGTACATATTTCCACCTATAATTATGTATATGCATAGATATATTCATATAACTCTCTCTATATATAGTGATTTACTGTCAGAAATCTCAGTCAACAATGCACACCACATTATGCTAATTCTACTCTTTCAATCATTTAAGTTACAATGAATACTGTTACACCTCAAAATTTCTCAACTAGATAAGTGTCGCGCATGCCTCTCACTTGTTGCAAGTGTCGCAAATGTTATTGGGTCGTGTTATCATAATGATGACACTAAAAAGACACTTGAAACCTCTTATGTGGTTGGTTTAAAGGAAGAGACTGGTTCACTGGAGTCAAACATCTCTTAACACCTAAGAAGGTTTCTTAATCAAGAGTTTGGAAGGGGAACGCTCCCCTAAAATTTCCTGAGGAGCGCTGGCTCCCCTTAACCATACTTCAGAAGCGTTGTAGCGCTTCTCCACCATTTGGCAGGAGCGCTACCCAGATTTGAAGCGCTGGCGCTTCCCTTGGTCTTCTCTGGAGCGTTCTAACGCTCTGATGCCCCTTCTGAAGGAGCGCTCTCCATTCTAGGAAAATTGTTAGCCCGATGAGAAGAATAAGGGGAGAATCATTCGAGTTTGGGAGGCGGTTGAACTCGAATTCTTGGTTCTATCGAAAGATCTATGATCCAAGGAGGAGGTTCCTAACTGGTTCTAAACATAACCCGAGTGGTTAGGCCCTTCCTAACCTATATAAGCAAGCTCTATGGTGATGAAGAGGAGGAAGAATTGGATATGTGAAACTTATGATCTTGGAGGAAACTTGCAGTCAGCCAAAGAAGATCAATCATTGAAGCTGCTGTCATCCAGGTTGTGAATCTTTCAGGCAAGGGTTAGACAAAGAGGACTTGACGAAGC
>JASDQU010306363.1:72888-91867 GCA_032191745.1 Picea mariana | reverse complement strand
TTGCACAAGGATGGCTAAAGGGTTGGGACAAAGGGAATGCACAATCAGGTATAGTTTCTTTACTATGATTCTCCTCTTCCAAATGGGACCCCTAACCCTTATTTTATAGGCTAGAAGAAGCTAGATATTTGGTTGAACCCTCGGCCATGCATGGCTGAAAGGTTTAGTTAACTCACCCAAAGCTGCGTGTTTCGTCAGTAACTTTCCTTTTTTCATGCTTTTGTAGGTACACACGGGCTGTCTTGGGTCAGCTAGTGTGTACACACATGCCATAATGGAGGATGGTGTGTGGGTCTTTATAAAAGGTGTTTTTAAGAAGAGTTGTTCAACAGTGTTTTGGAAAAGAAGGAATCTGAGATGGCCTGATGCTGGGTAAGCATGTCTGGTGCAAATTAGGGTTATAACACCTCACCATAGGCACCAACGATTTGGTCACACAAAACCAACAGGAGTAGTGAAGGGTGGAGCGTGTTCGAAACCACATGAAATAGAGGGTAAGCTCTACATTTTTGGAGGAGACCCGATACCTAAGTCTTCGAGAGAAAGCCACCATAGCGACCACTTGGACTGTCGAGTGGTTGCTGAACCAGAGGACATGCAAAAATGAAAACAACCTTGTCAAATGACTGCCAAATCCAAAAATGAAGAATTACCACCCGAGGAAATGAATGCAAGCTTGTGCTATTAGAATGAAGGATTAATTGTTTGAAGGCATGACTATCAGTCCTGTACCATAACGATGAGACTACGATATGACTACAAGGGATAACATTCATATTTGAAATTACACCAAATTTATCGTTTGATGCATGATCGTAGATGTGGTAACGTGATAATCAAAACATTCAAAGAATAAAATGTCTAAGACATAACCCTAAGGTGGACAAATCACGCACTAATGGTAAGAAAGTAACCCATGATATGATAGGTTCACAAGTTTTTAAGGTTCTTAAAATTATTAGATGCCCTTAGTGTTCATTCAATTTTATGAAAGGAAACTCTATAAACTGTATGATGTGTCCAAACCAGAGCTTGTTCTAATTTCATGCTTACAGTGATGAAATTGAACAAAAAAATGAGAGATTAAAAGAAATTAAATCACACAGACAGATAATCAAACAATTTTTTCAAAACAAAAAAATGATAGAAATCTTTACAAATATAAAAAGTCAGCTACAAATGTTTTTATCCTATTAAGACGATATTTTACAATGATAAAATCAACATAAATATCTGGCTGTCAACAATGGTGACACGCTGGGTGAAGCAATTATCTTTGCATCATCAGAACTTTATATTAGGGAAAAAATAACTCAGATGGTTAACAAAAACAATTACAAGATAGATCAAGCATTTTGACATTAAATCATAAAAATAACACAGTCATATCATAGAATAAAGTTCTGTCCAAAATTGTACTCTGACCTTTCGTTTCGATCAAAGGGATAACGATATTTGTACAAGTAACTCCAATACCATTGACAGGGCCACTTCTGTCAGCAGACATTTATAGCCTCGGTAGGGATGTCATTTAACCCTCTCCAGTACTTCGATCCCATTAAAAATTCGTCCATCTATGATAAACAAAAAATATATTGACACCCAATCAATTTAAAAAACATACCTGAGGATCTTCGAACACGACATTTCTTCGCTACCAACAGGCCTGTTCAGTACCTCGATGAAATTGTCTTCATATCATTTGTGCATTTCCCCGTTGCTAGTAGACCTGTTCAGTATCCTGACGGGTTTACACACAATTCCCACACTTTACAGTGCTTCCTACTCTCTAAAATTTTCTTATAATTTTTTTAGAAACTTCACGATAAAAAGAGAGTGGGGTGATACTGAAGATTTCATAGCAATGCAGTGTTAGGATTGATCTTTTAGAATTGTTTTTTCATTCTTTGAGAACTGATAACTTTCATCATAATTTGGATATTTATATTTTAGTCAAGAAATCATCTCAGGAATGGGGAAGCACTATGAGTTGATCTCATTGGAACTGGGACAACGTCAGAAGTTTTAATGATAATCGTATTTCTCTAAGACTTCAACAAAAACCAGGAACAATGACTGGACAAAGACTTTACTGTAACTGATCTGAGTTTAGAAATTAATGTGCAGATGCATTGAACTGTTATCAATTGCCACCAGTGAAATATCCAATTCCCTTAAATAATGAATGATGAATCAGAAATAATCATTAGGGAAACACAAAAAACCAAACAAAATAAAATAAACGAAAAATAAAACAAAAGAAAATGTAAGCTAAAAATATTTACAAAAGGGATCAATATGATTTTCTCAGGTGAAGTGTTTCTTCAAAGACTAGCCATTCACTGGAAAAGTGTCTGGCTATCCCTCTAAGTTGTGAAAACAAAAAGAACTAGGACCCAATTTTTCAGAAATGACAAAAGGCCCTAGCCATAGGTTTTGAAACTTGGTATGTTCTCCTTTATTCTTGTGCGTTTTGTCCCATTTGAGGACCAAATCCTCTACATTAAAATTCCTTTCTGAGGATGAACTTGTATCGAACCAACTCTTTACAATTTGTTGATGCTAATCCAATTTCTGTATTTCTTGTGTCCTTACTTCTTCCAATTTTAATAAAGCATTTATCCGATTTTCTAAAGGAGGACATTCTCCCTCTTGAACTTTCTGCGAAAATTGTAGAGAAGGGAGCAAGACATGTGGAGGAAGGATGGATTCTCTTCCATAAATGAGGAAGAAATGAGAATTACCGATGGAATATTTTGGATTGACTCTATCAACCCAAAGTGCCTTGTACAATGCATTGTGCCAATTTTTGTGGTTCTCCGACACTGTTCTCTTTATTATCTTGATCAGATTTATATTCGTTGATTCAGCCAAACCATTGCCTTGTGGGTAATAGATGGCAGGTTATTTTATTTTAATCCCTTTTTATAAAGAAAAGACATTCATATCCAGGGAAGAAAAATAAGAAGCATTGTCAAACACCAAACATTCAAGGATTCTGAAACAAGTGATAATATGAGAGTTTAGAAACGAGACTACCTGATTCGTGTTGACTACCTTTAATGGTAAGGCTTCAAACAATCTCGTAAAATAATACGTTGTCATGAGAATGTAGTTATGCTACTACGAGGAAGGAGGATTAATCGGTCCTATAATATCTAGGCCCCACTGCTGAAAATGTGTGTCTACCGTGACAATCTGCAAAGGAAAAACAACCTTTTTCACTAGTCCTGCAACCTTTTGACAGATTATACATTTGCGGGACAAAGTGTGAGCATCCTTAAACAAGGTAGGCCAATAGTATCCATCCCTAAGTACCTTATGGGCAGCAGTATCTCCACTAAAATGACCCTTGACATCATCATAATTAAGTTAAACCAACACCCTTTCAAATTCCTCTTTTTCTAGGCAACACAGAAAAACACCATCAAAATTCTTTCGAAATGATATATCATTAGTTAATTGGAAAGACGAATATCTAAGCATTAATTCTCTTATGTTTTTAGGATCAAGGTTACGAGGAGAAGTTCCTTGTAGCAAATAAAATATGATATTATCATACCATGAATTAGGCACAGTTTGTGTACAACATATTTGTGTTTCGTTATGTTGATTTGTAGCTGATGTATTTATTTGATTTTCTGATTTTTCAACTGAATCAACTACCAATTTATAAAGGCCTTGACCTCTAACAATTTGTGCAGGTACTATTTCGAGATCATACTCCTGAAGGGATGTCATCCAATTTTCCCTTTTCTCCCTCTGCTCTTTCTGCACTAACAGATTTCTTACAAAAGGGTAAGGAACAACGATTTTGTCGTGGATTTTAAAAGGTAAGACCTGAAATGTTTAACTTCTTTGAAGACAGTGTATGCCCACTAATCTACCACTGGGTAATTTAGTTCTGCTCCTTTAAAGGCATAGATCATAAATGAAATAGGTATCTCGTTGTCTTCAACATTTTTCTGTGTGAGCACATCAACATAAGATCCGTCAGATGAAAAAGTATACAATGTGAAATCCTAGGAAAAATCAGGACTCATCAAGGAAGCTTCTTCGGTTATAGATTTTATAATGGAATTAAAACCTTGATTCTCTTGTGATCCCCATTTGTACAAAACATCATTTTTATCATATTTTGTAGAGGTCTAACCATCTCAGAAAAAACTTGGAACAAATCGTCTGACAAAATTAATTTTACCCAAAAAGGATTGCATAGCCTTTTTGGAAGAAGGTGGGGGAAAGTTGGAAATGTCTTGGGTTCTTTATAGATCAATTATCATTCCATCTTTAGAGACTATAAACCCAAGCAATTTTCCTTATTCTACGACAAAGACTGATTTTTTTACAATTGAGAGAAATACTGAACTTGCAACATCATTCTAACACAACCCTAATATGAGACATGTGATCTTTCTTGTTTTGGGAAAAGATAGTGACATCATCTAGGTAGACCACAACTGACTGATTGATAAGGCCACGAAAGACAATGTTCATTTCCCTCTGAAAAGTGGCACCAACATTGATCAAGCTGAAAGGCATTTTTTTGTAGGTGTAGGTGTCCCATGGGGTACGAGAAGTAGTTTTCAGCTGATCTGAAGGAGACATATGGACCTATTTATACCTTGAGAAACCATCTAATAAATATAGTCTTTCAGAACTAGATACTTGTTGCAGAATTTATTCCATTAGAGGAATAGGGTAATTGTCTTTATCAGAGGCTTGATTTAAGTTACAAAAGTAAACACAAAGTCAAATTTCCCCATTTTTATTTTTTACTAGGACTAAGTTGGATACCCATTGAGTATGCTGGATTGGGAAAATGATCTTAGCAGTGAGTAATTTATTTAGTTCCTTTTTTATAGTGGGTTCTAATTTAGGATGCATTTTCCTCAATTTTTGCTGAAAAGGTTGGGTTTGGGGCTTGATAGGAATTGCATGCTGTATTATGTTTGGATCAAAAGATTTTAGATCGTCATATGCCCAAGCAAAAACATATTTGAATTCTTTGAACAATTTTATAAACGCTGATTTTTCTTGTTCAGAACACCCTTTTCCTATATTTATATTTTGACTATTACGTCATGTTCCTAAATTTACAGTTTCGTACAGTAATGAGGAACTATTCATTTTGCAATTGACTACCCCTATAAACTTGTCATGTAGATCATACAATTTTTCTAATCTAACAACATATTTGGGGATAGAGTTTACCATCTTAGATGGTAATTCTGCAGATCGAGGATCATATATTATTGTGAAATCTCAGAGGTTTTCATTATGGGTGCTTCCATCAATTACTGCATCTTGGAAGGTGTCTTCCATATGAAGAAAATTGATGATCTATTGATATTCATCAAACACTCACCAATTTGTGATGTTGTTGGGAATCGATGGCCTAAATAATAATTCAATTGAGAATGCGTTAGGAGAAAGACCTTCAACAGGAAATAATTTAGAGGCAACATTAGCTAATAAATCAACTTATGAATTACTCGACCTAGGAATGGAATTTATATTGAAAGAGAGAAATTTATGTATTAAATTACATACCCCGGTTTGGTAATTTTTCAAATGCGGTGATAACAAATGTATCACATTTCTTACCTGCTTGACTGCGATTTCAGAGTCACCAAATACTACCAAATTTTTCACGTCAAGATCCATTGCCTTCTTTAGTCCCTGTAGAAGTTCTTCGTATTATGTTGTATTGTTGGTACACTCAAATTCCAATCAACAAGAAATGAATTCTTTATTACCTTTGGGATCGATAAGTACACAACCAACACCTGCCCCTTCCTAGGATTTAGATCCATCAAAGTATAAGGACCAGATTTATTCATCATCAACAATGTTCGGTGTACTTGCTAGAGTTTCCATCTGAGTATAGGCTGATTTTTCAGATTTTTGTTCTGGTTTGGTGATAGAGGATATTTCGCTCATGATATTTCCAAAAAAAGTATTCATTCCCTGTGTCTCAATCGAATTTACAACAGTAGTAAAAATCTCATTGGGATCATTTAAATCTGTCACCATGTACTTGAGGTAACTTTCTCTGTTTATTCTGATCTTGTTAGGCTGTCCATTTTATGGCAGCCAAAGATGAGACCAATCCGTAGAAAAATCGCCATGTAACTACTCTAACCAATCTCTACTAAAAAATAAACCATAAAATTCCAGAATTTTAACAACAATAATATCAATTACTTGGTGGACCTTTGGGTTGGATGACAACTTTATAAACACATTTTTAAGTTCACCAATGACCTTGACATTAGTTCGATCTAAATGAATGATCTTTAAATAAAAAGGTTTTACTTCAGCGTTATTTTTTTGACAGACAGATATAGGCATTACATTTGACGAGGCACCATAATCAATCATACAATTATGTACATTTCTATTGAAAATTTCGAAAGTTAACAAAAAAAGAGGCACATTTTTTCTTGAGGAGACAAAAAAATTTTGCTGATTTTTTATGGATGTACCTGAAATAGTTTTATCTAAGTTTCCCACAGTTTTTTTTGATATGTCCCTTTAATCCTGATTTTTAGATGATTTTTTACCGGGGACATCTTTAGTTTTATTTGGGTCACTTTCTGCTGATTTCTTGTTGATAGAGTCATTCTTTTTATTATTTTCAACAATACTTTGGAGCATTTTCTGTAGGATAAGAGGAAATTTAAGTAATTCAAAAAATAATATATTTTGCCTTAGTTTTTTAAGATCTTCAATCAAATCATATTCTAAAACTGGGGCAATAGAGTTTTTTTTAGTTTCAATTTGCTTTGGCTATTTTGAAATCACATTCTTACTTGTTTCGGGTGAAAGTTTATTTTGTGCTTTACTTCGAGTGTTATAAGGACGAACAATTTCACAATTTGCTTGAAGAATTATGTTCGACAAATGACTGAAAATGGGAGGAGATGAGTCCTCCTCATCAGGTGTTTCTTCCTCACCCATATCATCTTGATTTTCAAGGGGTGCAAAAACAACGTTATCATGTGCTTCCAGTATCGTTTGCAAAGCATATTGTAATCCTTCAAAGTTTAGACCTTCTGTGGTCGGGTTTGGAGGAAAAGGTTTTCTAAAAGGTGGTATAAAACCTCCTTTACTTGTAGATGGCTCCTCAATAGATATTTTCAAGTTTATGATCTGATTGGATAATTTCTGGAAAGCTTTCTGCAAACTTTCCAAGTCTGATGTCTCTTGTTGATTTTTATTTTGAGGAGGCCTAGTGAGAATTTCTATTTTCTTTTTAGAAGATGAAGTTGTTTCAGCGTCACTATTTAAACTATATTTTAAGCTTAGAATGTCCTTCTCAATAAGGAATTCCTCCTCAAAAGATTCTAATAATGTGTTCTTTTTGGACCTTTTAACCCATATGGCTATATTGTTATGCAGGGCCTTAGTATAGTATGTAAAAGTCAAGTTTTCTGCAAGCATCAAATCTACATGATTTTTTTTTTTTAACATTAGGAATCTCTGGTTGAAGTCCTTAAATTTTTCTTTAGGGTTCAATTTCAAACTAGAGAGTTCCATTACCAAGACGTCTGGAGATTTATCAACTTCAAATTTTTCTAGAAAATAGGTTTCAAACTTGTCCCAAGAGACAATGGTTTGAGGTTGTTACACAAAATACTAGGTTGAGGCATTCCCCTCAAAAGTGTAAAAGAATAACCTACACATGACATCCTCGTGCTCAACACTACGAAGTCTAACAGCTAACATAAATTTCTTGATGTGATCCCCAGCTGATTGCTTTGAATCTAGATCAAATTTGGGTAGCCACTTCTCTGAATGTTTGGGCAATGAGTGTTGGGGTCCAAGTACTGCCATGAGATATTTATCTAGCCAAGGTTTGGTAGAATTATTTAGGTTTTCCATGGGATTTGGTGGAGTTGAAGGTTGAGATTGTTCAGATGAAGAACTACCTTTGTCCGAAGATTCCTCTCCTGAAGAAGGCAGAGAAGAACTAGGTGGGGATGGTGGGATACCAGATCCTCCAACACCAAGGATCAATGCTTCAGAAGGATCGGTGATATTACTGCCTAATGGGTTTTTGGGCAGACCAATGTCTTGAGGTTGTCCTTGCAGATTGGTGAAATCAAGGGGTTGATTAAGTTGTCTACCAGGTTCTCTGATTCGGGATAAATCACTTTGAGTCCTTATAATCTACCGGTGAACAATTTCTTGGATGTCAATTCCATGAGAAACTGGTGTCACCGGTTCGATAGGAATATAAGGAGTAGTGTTTGAGGTAGTAGCTAGATCAAGTGTAATGTTAGTGTTTGAGCGACTATGCATCATGATAGGAGAACGATTTTTTTGGGGAGTCTTATGACCTCCACGTGCCATCAATGAATTTCAAGCCCTCCTTCTAGCACCATTTGTTGACAGTTGTTTATGACACACCATCAACGGGAAGGGTAGATCCGGACCAGGGTTGTCTATTTAACCCAAGCCGTTTGGTATAATCTACCATAACAGGTTTTATGGCTCCATTAGCCAACTAGGATTCTAAAAAAAACTAAAAGATGTGAACTAACTAAAGATACAATTCTAACAATCAACACTTTAATTACAAATGCTCAACTAATTTTTTTTATGTACAATAGCTATATACAATTTACAAGGTTTAAGAAAAGCCTTGTGAAAATAATTTGTTTTAGGATAAATGGATCTAAATAAGATTAAATATAACAAAATTATTCTAATACTTTAAATACCAAACTAATAAACAATGAATGAATATGATTGTAAATGATATGATGAAAATAGACAAAGCATTTAATGTTTAAATGATGCAATCACTATTCATTCACAAATTAAATAAATAATACACTAACTAACCTCTCGTTGATCAACAATACTAAACTAGATTCATCTCTCTGTAATTTGTGTGAGCTCCTCTTGTCCTATGTCAAGTGTAAACCTATGACAAAAGCAAGCACAATAATTCATGAAGAAACTCAAAGAAGTCTTTTATATTCCAGAACGAGTTTATGACGACATAAAGACAAATGATTATATATCAGGTGACCTTGAAATTTCCAATAAATGAGAATGAAAGAAATTCCAATTCTCGATAATGGTGTTACTAGCTATCTAGCATCAGATGTAAACTCAAAATACTTAAATAGATGATCGTTCATAGATATAAACTGAACCAAAAGATAATGAATGACATAAAGAAAATCATGATATAAAATATTATGTGCAGAACAGACTAAAGCTAGTTTGATACAGATAAAATTTCACATCTAAAATTACATGAGAAAACAATGAAAAACACTGCACAATGTACATAGGACGAAATCCAAAGAGTAAACTGTTTTCCCATATAGTTTCAAAAAAATATGTCCATTATATGGTCCAGGAGGAATTTCCCCTATCACTACGCAAACATTGCTATTTAAACAAGCTTTTGATCTATTCCTCCTATCATGTAAGATAGAGGCAGATCTTTTAAAATAAGTTTTTTACTAAAATAAAATAACAAACAGATACTTCTGTTGAATTCTTTCAACCCAAAAGAGTTACAGTAATAAACATTGTTTTTCAAAACCAAAAATTATTAGTCCACTAAACGCTCAACCCATGACTCATTCCCTTGATTGTAACACATCAATATGCTTTCCAGATGAAACAATGAAAATGAAAATCAAATTTAGACAATGATCAAAACAAATAATTCAAAAAGACAAGCTACATAATCTTTCGATTCTGTAGCTAGTCTAAAACAAAAACAAAATAAAAATGAATTTACTTATTATCCAAACAAAATCAAATCGTGAAATACAACAAAACTGTTTACCAATTCATAAATTCGAAAGAGAGGCATGAGATAGTAATGAGTTTATAATAGTATTGAAATTGGTTGAATTTTTAATAACCACATTCCCATATCACTTAATACGCTTGTTGTCTCTGTGTGAGTTCGATCGAACACAAGGTCTGAGCTCATCATTTTACCTCTCAAGAACTGATTTATGAGTAACCACTTGATTCAACTATGCCTGTAGGTAAGGAACATCCTGATAATACCTTTCTATCCAATCAAAACAATTCTCACAATGCATCGGTTCCATGCTTGGTAAAGGTTGAGTTTTCTCTGTAGTGGGTAACTTACCCTATTCCATGCTTTGAGCTCATGTTGAATGCATGAAAAACCTTGTTGTTTCTTTAAGAACGAAGGAAGATTCGATACAAAATTGAACTGTGGTGTATCAACATTGGTATCATCCTCAGAAATTTGGTCATCAACCTCAATAATAGGGATAGGTCTTTCATGATCGCGATGTCGATTTCTTAACATTTTGGATATGAGTCAACCATGTCTTTTTATTTTTAAAATCAATGTCTAAAATTCTCTATGTTTTTCTCCTACCCTGTTTCTTGATTTTAACTCCATTTAAATCAACCATAACTGGCTCAGGACTAGGAAAAGAAAGGAACTTATCCGTCAGACCATCCAATACATATTCTAAGGATTTCTTGGGAATAAAATTACGCCTCGAGTTTTTTCCTTTGGATGACTTATGGAAAAAAAAAGGGTTTTAATTATAGACACATGGCTTTCATACAATTCGACATGTAGGTTTTCCAAACAGGGGTTGATTGAAAAGGACTGGAGGGATCATTAAAACGCAGAAGTGAGTCTATCATTGTTTTAGGTAGGGCGAACCCATTTCTATCCATGAAATCTTGCCAACTATCCCCAACTTTAGACAATTGCGAAATGACCAGAATTCAAATCAAGCCGTGATGGAATAAACTAGACTGTGCATTTAGGTTTTGCCTTTGGAAAAATTTGGCCATTTTGTACAGGATATTAAGTAGATAGAATTACATATTTAAACCAAAACCTAAAAATTCCATCAACAGATAGACATGATACAAGAAAACTAGTCCATATCTACCGTCACAGGTGACAATCTGCTTAAGCATCAATAGTAAACCATGCCATCGTGGTTTAAATAAAACAATGGGTGTACCTTTTACACTATAACATGATATCTTGGAATCCATTAAGAGGTGCCATGGGACGCCTTCGAGCTTGAGGTTTTTAAACAAACGAGCTCCTTCTTATGGAAATCCAGTGGCCTCTGTAATTGAACCCGGTCACTTCCAAATGTAGATCTCCTATATTAGCCTTAGCACCATCGAAAGTTTGGGCAAAGGCTTGAGAAAATTTGAGGTTAAAACCTTCAAATTGTTTTATGAACTCGTCCCAACCATAAGACACAAGATCGTCTAGAGTGTCATCATGTGAGAGGAGAGCCTGTGAGCCATTCGCCTCCATCCTCACCATAGGCGCCATCGATTTGGTCACAGAAAACCAACAGGAGTAGCGAAGGGTGGAGCGTGTTTGAAATCACATGAAATAGAGGGTAAGATCTGCATTTTTGGAGGAGACCCGATACCTAAGGCTTCGGGAGAAAGCCACCATAGCGACCACTTGGACTATTGAGTGGATGCTGAACCAGAGGACATGCAAAAATAAAAACCACCTTTTCAAATGATTGCCAAACCCAAAAACAAAGACTTATCACCTGAGGAAATGAATGAAAGCTTGTGCTAGCAGGATGAAGGAGTATTTGTTTGAAAGCATGACTGTTAGTCTTGTACCATAACAATGAGACTGCGATATGACTGCAAGGGATAAAATTCATATTTGAAATTATACCAAATTTATCGTTTGATGCATGATCGTAGATGTGGTAATGTTATAATAAAAAAATTCAAAGAATAAAATGTCTAAGGCATAACCCCAAGGTGGAAAACTCATGCGCTAATGGTAAGAAATTAACCCACGATACGATAGGTTCAAAAGTTTTTAAGGTTATTAAAATTATTAGATTCCCTTAGTGTTCATTAAATTTTATAAAAGGAAACTCTATAAACTGTATGATGCATCCAAACTAGAGCTTGTTCTAATTTCATGCTTACAGTCATGAAATTGAACAAAAAAAATGAGAGATTAAAAGAAATGAGATCACACACACAACTAATCAAATGAATTTTTCAAAACAAAAGATGATAGAAATCTTTGCAAATATAAAAAGGAAGCTATAGAAAATTTTATCCTATTAAGATGATATTTTACAATGATGAAATTGACATAAATATCTGGCTGCCAATAAGACCTTAGCATCATACTTCAAGAGAAGTGATATCAAAACTTTTTGCACAACCAATGATTCATTGAGCTCTTCACCTAATACTCTAATAGCATTAACAAATTCATCAACTCTAAGAAAATAAGTTGCAATATCTTCCTTTTCATCCATCTTCAAATTTTCAAATTCTGCTCTATGTTGTAGCTTGACCTGATTAAGTTTTGGATCTCCTTCATAGATACTCTTGAGTTTTTCCCATACCTCTTTAGCAATGCTGCAACCCATCACTTTGATAGAAATGGTTGGTGCCAATGCTACTAGAATAACATGTCTATATTTTGAATTACAACTCATAAGATTCTTCTCATTTGGATTGGTTGGAGCATTCTTTGGGATTACATAGCCATTTGCAACTGAGTACCAAAAGTCTACTCCCAAATATGTTAGGTAAGTTTCCACTATATCACTCCAATATGCATAATTGCTTCCATCAAATCGTTGAATCCCATTTGGAATGTGCTCATGGTCATCCATCTCTGCTCAGGATTTTCCTTCCAGTGGTTAAACTGTTCTGAAGGCAACCTGATCTGATATCAATTGTTGGAAATACTGAGGGGGGGGTGAATCAATATTTAGAGAAATTAGTATTTTTGAACTTGTACTTCAATCATATCATGTATTCAATTTATATCCAATCAACAATGAAGACTATCCAATGAACAATGAATAATAGTATAAGAGATACACCAATACACCATGCACATTATATAAGAAGTAATCATGTATTATTGTTCAAAGGAAGTAATTAATTCTAAAGGTAGCTACAACTTACAAATATAAAGGGAGGGATAAACCTCCAAAAGGAAGATACAATCCTCCAATATCAAGAGAGGGTTGACCTATCAATCCTTGCCCCTTCCTTACACCCAAGAATATATGAGAGATAATAAAACATTACATTAAATTATTACCATCAACCAACCATCACATAGAACCTGATAATGCTTCCTGAGACTTCTTCAACTTTTGAAATTCTTCACTTTTTGGAATACTCTTATCCTATATGTAATATTACTCAATGTACCGTTTGAATCTCCTCCAAGTTTCACTCCTTGAATCCTCCCAAAAAATCAGTTATAGAGAAAATGGTAGACCTTATTCAATTCTGGTTTATTCAGTAGAGAGAACTTGTACAACATGCCCCACGCTCAATTTTTAACATCATATTCTGAAATTCGTACACAGGAAACTAAAGCTCATACTCTTTCAAATTCAACTGGTCTCAATTGGTCTAAACAAGTGGGTTCTACAAAACTTTCCCCTTCTGATGGATCTAATGGCGCAATGACTCTGTATTCTCCTGACTTGAATGCCATATTCCTTGTCTTTAAGTTGATTATGGTATGATTTTCAAACACCCAATCCAAGCCAAGAAATTCCAGATAACATTTTGTGCCATCCACTATATCTATCACTTCGGAATAGGCTTTAGTGCACACTCCATGCAGATATACTGTCACCCCCTTTAGCCTTCCAATTGGTAGAACTCTGTGTTGATTTGCTAGTTTTAGCTGAACATGTGAATATCCTAATATGGGCTCTCCCATACATTGCCATGTATTCTTTGTTAACACATTTACTTCGGATCCTAAATTAAATATAATATCTCCCATGTTGAAATATCCAATGTTGGCGTTCACTCTGAATTCTCTGCTCGTTCTCCTCCTTGTATGTAGATGATTAATTGTTTTATGTTCTAGCTTTGCCTCTACCTCTGTTCTACATATTTCTAACATATTTTGTAACACTTTAACAGATGATGGATCATTTAGTAGTTTGACACATGATTTCAGAAAATCCTTAATCATACTTACTTGTCCTAGGGGTTGTGATTCATTAGTGTGATCTAACGATGGAGGAATCTCGCAGATTAGTATTTCCTGAGTATGTTGCACAATTGATGTTGATGCAATGTCTAGCTTCAATAATTCTTGTCTCACCTGCTTGAATATCTCCTTTTCATTCTACACATCAAAATTCTTCTATGGTTCGACATTATTCTTCACCCATTGGTGTTGTGTTGGATATTTTATTTCTGCGTCATTTCCTGTCTTAGCTCCTTCTTGTGTAACTTTGTTGACATTCCTTCTGTCATCCCTTTCTTCTGCCAAAATCCATCGAACATTCTAATTGTTTTGATTTCTATTTTCCTGGATCTTCCCCAATAGTGTGGGACAATCTTTTGTGTCATGATATGATGCACGCCAATACATACATGTCACAGGTGGAAGTGGACATTGTATTGCATAGTGTCCTGGTTATTGACTGTTGTTGCATACCAATGGTCCTTTTCCTCTTCCAAAGCCTCCTCTTCCTCTTCCTTCACATCTATATCCAAATCGATCTCCTTGCGATGTGTTTTACTGGGGCACCTTTTTATACTGTGCAAGTTTATAGTGTGTATGCACAGTATTGTACTGTGGCTGCGCAGGGTTATATTGCTACTGCATAATGTTATATGGGGATGTTACTTGGTTAAACTATGGTGTAGCTTGACCGTTCATCATTTCTACCTAAACCCTATAAGCATTTGATGTCCTTTTCCTTGTTAGGTCCATGGTCTTGCAATCTTTGTCATCATGGCCTATTGACTTGCAAAAGTTGCAATATGAACTCTTAGGTATTGTCTGGTATTTCTACATCATTGGATAGTGATATGGATCATGCCCATGTTTCTTATAGATTTCATACCATAGTCCTCATGCTGGCAAATGGTTTGGCAGTCCTGTTTCCATGTACTGTGTGAATGTTGGTCATTCATTCTTATGGTGTCCTTCTATCCTACATGTGGTACACTAAACAAATTCTCTTTTGCATTTACCCCTATTTTGGTTTAGCTGAAATGTTAAGTTCTTTAGATCCTCCTTCAAATCCTCTATGGCTGGATCTGTTTTCTGATGTTGGTTTCTCTTCCAATTGTAGGTATTCCTACAGAGCCTCTACCTGGGTCTCAAACTTCTATTTTCGCAAGGGGTATTTCAAGTGCAGGAGTATTGAATTGACAAACATATGCTTATGCTGCATATTTGTCATGACATACTTTAGCTTTTCATTCAATTGTTTGAATATCTGGTCAATCTCCCAAACATATTCCCCCGGTTTTTGTCTAATCTCTATCATCTCATTCATGTATTGATCCTTTGAGCTAGGATTATGGAATTCATTTATCAATAGATTTTTGATATCTCCAATTGTTCTAGTTGTCCCTGGCAGACTGTTTGTAGCTAAGCTCATGTACCAATCCAGTGCACGATCTCTTAGCGTGATGGCTAACTGCGCAAGTTTAGTGTCCTCATCTGTGATCTGTTTTTCTTCCCAGATCTTTTCACAAATAAACAAGTGCTTCTCAGGGTCCTCCGATGCCTCTCCTTTGAATTCTGGTAACCTGATGGTAGGATAATGTCTTGTCATCATGAATGATGAACTACTACCTCCGCATGGTGTAGATACTTGAATAATGCTTCCTGAACTGGCTCCCCCAATTGTTTTTCCCTGTTTAGATGTACTTCTTACTGTCTTCCTTTTCCCAAAATTTAATTTTCTAAATGGTGGTGTTCTTATTGGTGTATTAGTCACACATGGGTTTATGGGTTCCACACTGACACTAATATAGATAGGAGTGTTGCCTTATGTTCCTAGTCTTGGAACTCTCATATTCCTCTCATATGTTGCGTGCAAGATTTCCTCAATATGCTCCACATCCTGGAGATCCTCTACCTCTTCTTCATCACTTTCCAATCCCTCCCTCGTGGCTATGGATCTCTTTTTGGTGTTCATATTATATTGGTAGGGTACTCCACTTTGTGTTCTTCTAGATGTTTCTATGATCTTCTTGATCTGGTATTCCTCCATCATGATTAGGTCCAAGGCCTCCTCCTTCTTTCCTTTATCCATTTCTCCCTCCATTTCTCCTTCTCCTGTTAGTGATTCCCCTCTTCCCCCATGCACATAGAGAAGTTTAGCTATCTGAGGCCATTGTCATTACACCTTTGTTGTATAGTAATATCTTAATGGAATTATACAATGATCTGATATACCTACCTCAAGGTACCTTCAAGAACTCTTTCTCTGCTACACTGTAAGACTTCACCGTATCTACTGCAAATTCTGTGATAAATCCTGCAACAATGTTGTCCAACCATAAATCTACTGCACACGTAAATTTATTGTCAACTTGTTGTAATTGCGTGATCTCTACAAGATTCCACTCTAGCTGTCTGATCCGATTTATAGGATGGTTTTCTTTCAACCTTGATATCCACTCTTGCAACGCATGCGGGAAATCATAAAAAATACTTCATGCAAGTCGTTGAATACGTACTTGTCTAGATATTTGTGAGGTGTTAACTTCGGGTTTCTTTTATCTTTTTGTGCAAACTCCAGCTCCTTTTTTTTCAACCAACTCTCTATATCTACCTTCGTTGGGTTCCACGACCTCAACATCCCCTTTTATGTTCTCATTCTCTTAACGTCTTGTCGTCATATCTGGCATTCTTTTGATGTGTCTTCAACATATCTTATTCACTCAATCCCATCCTATTCCAATCGACAGCGAAACCATTTGTTGGTTTGTTATTCTACTTTATCAGTTATCTACTCTAATCTTACCTTATTGTCATAGGTTGAACCAGGTTCATATGTAACAAGCTCCTAAAAAAATCCATCTAAAACTACGCCCCCCTAGTAAACCAGAAGGCAACGCAACACACAGGATGTACTGTGCAATATCACCCGAGATAGCTTTATGGGTGGCTGCAATACTTAGGTGCTTGCAGCGGGGAATGAATGGAGATCTATGGTTATACCTTGTGATCTTTATTTATTTAGTATAACCTCTTGATTAAAACAATCATTCTTATTCATGCATGTGGAGTATCAAATCTAGCTAGTTCCTTCATTCATTCATCTATCATTTAATTCTTAACAACAATACTGATGCATACATTCAATCACATAACACCAGTTTTACCGTGGTTCACCCCCTCCTGGGATACGTCCACAAATATCTAGCTCTCAAGATCTTTATTATGTCTTAGCAATATGCCACACCACATGTGTTTATAGTCTTGGATATTACAATCTCGACATGCTTCCTGATCCTTGTGAGGCTGACCAAATCGCACCAGGCTCCTCATCCTACGATCTAACCCTCGAGATCGATTTTCTCACTTCTTCTCTATCTCACCAAATTACAAAATATTATAGTTCTTACAAACCTTACAACTTCCAGACTCTCCCTCTGTACCCTCTCTCTCTCTCTGCCCCCCCTTAGACCTCCTAAGTACTACTTATATATATTCTTGGCTCATCAACCACTACAATACATTGCAAAAACCCTAACCCTAACGTAGTTAGGTCTCCCTTGCATGTGCACCTCGCATGATTCCCTCACATGTGATGCTTTTCTTTCTAGCTGTCCTTTCTTCCCTTCATGCTTCTCTCCCCAAAAATAGCCTTTTCCCTAGAATGGGTCTATGTCCAACAAGAACCATCTCAAGATGAAAATTTAAAAGAGATTTGTTCTGAAGATTTGACTCCCACGATATCATGTCATGCATTGGCTGGAATTAGCACTCATGAAACCCTCAAGATTGAAAGATATATCAAAAAGAAAAATGTAATATTCCTAATTGATTCTGGTAGTACTCATAATTTCATTCACTATAAATTAGCCAAAGCTCTATTTTGCTTTATATATCTAGCGCTAGAGTTTCAAGTAATGATTGCAGATGGAGTCACTATCAATTGCTCAAGAAAATGCAATAAAATCAATCTTAATATGGGGGAATATTTAATGAATATTCCAATGATTTCTATACCCATGGGTAGTGTTCATGTCGTACTAGGAGTCCAATGGTTACAATAATTAGAAACAATGGCCTTTAATTTTCAATAACTTTTCATGAAATTTTCATTGGAAGGAAAAGAAATTGAGTTAAGGGGTATCACAGGAAACCCAGTAAGGTGATAAGCTCTAATGGCATGACAAAATTATTGAAAAAGGGGCATCAAGGTGTAATTGTACAACTATGCTCACTAGATGTTCAAACAACTAAGCCATCTATTCCCCTAGATCTCCAAGGGATCATTGATAAGCATTCCAAAGTATTTGAAGATATTCCCAAAGGTCTTCCACCCACTCGAAATCATGATCATGATCATGCTATTCACTTAATTCATGGGAGTGTTCCTCCTAACATCAGGCCTTACAAATACCCTTATGTCCAAAAGAGTGAAATTGAGCATATGTTTGAAGAAATGTTAGAGGATGACATTATTAGACCTAGCCAAAGTTATTACTCTGCACCGATGGTAATGGTACTCAAGAAAGAGGGCTCATGGTTTATGTTTCTAGATTATAGAGAGCTCAACAAGATCACGATTAAAGACACATTTCCCATTCCCATAATTAATGAATTGTTAGATAAACTACATGGAGAAATATATCTCACAAATTTGGATCTTCGTTCAGGGTATCATCAGAATAGAATGAAGGAAACATATATCCCAAAAACAACATTCTGAACTCATGAAATACATTATGAATTTTTGGTCATGCCTTTTGGGCTTACGAATGCACCTTCCACATTCCAAGGGTTGATGAATTCCATTTTCAAGCCCTTCCTTCGAAAATTTGTGTTAGTATTTTTGATGATATACTAATCTATAGAAAGTCTTTGGAGGATCATGTGCAACATGTAGACAAGGTGATGCAACTACTAAAGGAGCAACAACTATATGCCAAACCATCCAAATGTTTCTTTGGGGTGAAGGATGTAGAGTATTTGGGTCATATT
>JASDQU010306363.1:50398-64892 GCA_032191745.1 Picea mariana | reverse complement strand
TTATGAGATAAGTCTTAAAATGTGGTGTCAAATGGATAAAACTCAGTTCAACAATGTCAAAACACAGGAAATTCTAGATGAAATGCTTCAACAAAAGAGGTATTGTTTAACTTAGATTAGGGTTTTGAGGATTAGTTTGGATAGGGGGAAGACTTTGTAAGAAAATGAAGTGAATCTACCACTAAGGATATGCCAATAGACAAAGGAGGGAAATGCTTCAGATACAAGAACTTCTTAAATCCAAGCAAACAAAACTTTGAGAAAGGTATAATAATATCACACTCAAACATCCATTGTCCTACAGTGACAAAATATCATTTGAATCATTAAATGATAGCAAAATTTTAGAGTGAGAGAAATAAGATGGAAAAAAGAAAGATAAATTCCATTAAACAAGATTTCATCAAGTTTGATAAATCAAAACCAAAGTAAGCTTCATTTCATTAAAATCACTAAAACAATCTTTTACATCAACCATTTGAATGCACAAATTGTCTTCTGATGTTGTATTTATAGCCTTAACAAGGAATGACAGCATACAATGTGATCTTGATCCTCTAACATAGGATTCTTCCACCTAAAACTGAAAGTCTTACACATGTACAAACTGGAAAAAACAAACTGCTAGAAAAAAGGCTAATGTTGGAAACTATCCTAACACCCTAATCTTGCATAGTGAGGTGTCCTTTGAGCATATTTCCTTTGTTTCCAAGCATCCTCCAGATTTAAATGACCTCCAAATATATGTGCCATGCTCCACTAGCCATATGGTAACCATTGATCCTCTTAAACCCATCAAAATAGGAGTTTTCAACGAATCCTGCAACGTTGACTATATTAGCTAGTTCGTAGTGGATTTTGCAGCGAAGTTTGCAACTTCTGACTATGTAGACCAGTTCGTAGTGGATTTCACAGCGAAGTTTACAGCTTCCGACTGTGTAGACCAGTTCGCAATGGATTTCATAGCGAAGTTTTCATCTTTCGACTATGTAGACCAGTTCAAAGTGCTAGGCACTGCGAAATGTCCTGTAGCTGTCCAATTTATCTAGTTTGAGCCAAAAACACCCAAAAACTTTTCCTAGAGTTAACTAATCCTGTAGAAGCCTCATAATATGACCTGTGAGTGAAAACTCAGCTATAGGCATTATATTTTCCCCAAAATCTTCAAAATTCAAGGATAACCACTTTCAAAACTGAGATTCTTTAAGTGATCCAGAATCAAATCTAGGAGCTTAATGGGGCTCAGAAAGGCCTAAAACTCAAAGTTCTCAGAATGGCTTCAAAATAGACGTGTGCATAGGCCTCGTCAATATGAACCCAAATCAACTTCAATAGGCTCAAAAAGACGTCTTATTCTCAAGTTATGGTGATTTGTTCATTTTGCCAAACAAGCGAAAAAAAATGCTAACTGTATAGTCCGTACAATGCATGACTATATAGGCCATACAATCATACAACTGATGTGGTAGGCACACTTGGAGATGATGTGACAGGGCCGTACAACTAAAGTGGTAGGGGGACACATGGCAAATGGCCATACAATAGGATGACGTGGACATGATAGGTGGACCAATTCGGGAGTGACACATGTCACCCTTGCAGTGGTGACATGATGCACATTTGTACAAATGACATGGAAATTCCATACGAATGATGTGGAATTCCCATATGGTGACACATGGTAGACAATGACTGGACAAGTGGCTCGTGATAGGGCTTACAGTTGGACCAATGAGAATTTGATGCCTGGTAGATTATGTGGGCAAATAGTGGGGCGCCATGTGGCCCAGACATGGGCTACCATGTGGCACCCATTGGTTGCCTTAAAGTTCATTTACAAATTTTTTTGGGGGCTCAATGAGTTTTGAACCCTTGACCTTCCATCGAGCTAAGTTTTGGCGAGGCCAAGATATCCAGCCCGCCCGCCCATGGACCTTGTTAACTATGGCACAAAAATTCTATTTGAATTGGAATGTAGGTATAATTTGATGGAAATGGGGCTGGGGTCTAGCCCCCAGCCCTTGGTGGAACATATTCCACATGACCGTGCCATGGGACCGTGTTACGTGCTATGTGTTGTGCGCGGAGTGTGGCCCATTGTTCTCAGAAACCCTCCATTGTATGACCATCCAGAACCAAATATTTAGCACGAGGATAGGGGTTTAGCCTAGTCGGTCGAGCTATCCCACCAACCATGGGCTAAACCTGGACTACTTTTTTATTGGAGCACGTGTAAATTTAAGGACTGGCCACATGGCCACCACCATATAGCTAGGTGCCAAACAAACAAGGAGCCAATGTGCCTGGAGTATAATGCTTATTCACGTGCATGTACCCCATGTGACCAGGGGCCAGCAGAAAAGGGGCTGTGCCCCCAATCATATACAAAAGTGGTTTTTCATACTTTATTATAGTGATTTGTATGGATTTTAGGCCAGTTTTGGAGATTTTTGGCCCTTATTGGGAGATATTGGGCCCTTTTTGAGGCGAGATCTTGGGAGGAAGTTGGGAGATGGTTACCAACTCTAGATATATATAAAAAAAGCCTTCTTGAGGCTAGAAAGATATATTTAGAGGAGGTTTATGCTGAATATTTTCCAATCCAAAGCCATTTTTATGCAGGGAAGCTGTTGAGGAGTGCACCTTTGCGGGCCATTTCTGGGAGCTCTGGTCATCCGATTTGAGTGTCGTTTCTTCTGTTGGGTTCTAGAGATCTGGTAGAAAAAGACCAGATCAGTTTTGTAACCTTTTGGCACTATTGTGATGTACGTATTGAGATTTGAACATAAATAATAAAGCCTAACCCATCGAGACAAAGGCTCAGAAACGTAGGTGAGATTGCCGAACTCCGTTATCACATTGGTGTTATGGTTTGCTATTGTTTTATGATTCATTTAAGTTCTGTACATGTTTATATGGCTATCACATTTCTTATATAATTCTTCCTCTTTCTTTAATATTTCTAATTGGTTAATCAATACATGCTTAATAACTCAACCATAGTTGTGTAAAAGATCTTTTTGGATCAAGTGGTATCAGAGCTAGTTGATGTTTGGATTTGAGTTTTGCATGTTAACTAAGGAAAAGATAATTTGTGGTGAAAGCGAGCTTGTTGAAGAGAATACATTGATTGGATTGAGAAAGAGAACTTCTCAAAGTGAGAAGATGGCATTGGAAGAGGGACTTTCTCAGGATGAGAAAGAGTTTTGAAAAAATTTCTTCACCATGTCGGAGATGATGAAGGTTTTGTATGAGGATTACTTGGAATGGAAGAGACCAAATCTAGGTGAATCTTGAAAGGGAAAAAGTTGGTAAGGAGAGGATCCTCCTCATATTCCTCCTTCACCTCCATCCTCACCTCCTTCTTCTCCTTCTTCTTCAAGTTCAAGTTCTTAATCCAATGCAAAGAAACATGTTCATAAACATAAGAATGAAATGTGATTATTAAAACTTGATGTTAAATTCAAATTACCCATATATAATGGTGAAGTTAATGCAGAGAGACTTGACAATTGGGTTAGACATATGGAGGTCTATTGCAGTGTGCAAAAGATCAAGGATGAGGCCACAAAAATCAAGTTGGCATCTTTGAGACTTGCAGGCACAACACTCATCTGGTGGCAAAGCAAGTTGTAGAATGGAACACAACAAGTGGGTAACGTATTTCCATCATGGCAAAGTTTTATCTCTATACTTAGAAAGCAATTCTATCCATTGGGTTATAAAAATAAATAATTAATTGAATGGCAAGCTTTAAAACTAAGAAAATGACAAACAATACAATACTACACAGATGGCTTTTGAAAAATGGCATTGATGTTAGATATTCCTTTACATATCCAAGAAACTCTTATGAAGTATATAGGAGGTTTAGTTGCACATATTTAAAATACTATATTCATGTTTGGACCAACTAATCTTGATGAGGTTTCTTTTCAAGCGACATACATTGAAGCAGGGAAAACAGGTGTTGGTGTGTTAGGGGAATCGTCTTCAAGGAAAGAGGACAAGAGGAGGTGGCATGGCAAGAAGTCAAATATAGTGACAAGAAAGGAAGAGAGGCCCTCTTGAAAGCATTTCAATAAAGAGGGTCATGATGAGGACCATTGTTGGCAATTGCATCCTGAGAAGAGGCCAAAGTGGTTCAAGGGAAATAAACAGAGGCAAATAGTTGCAGTGACAACACAACTGACAGACTTGGGATCAGATTCAAGTGATGAATCAAAAGTCTCATTGGTTGGTATGACAGGTAAAATTGGTGAAGGATTTGATTACAGAAGCAACTTGTTTCACATAAGGGTCATCATGCTACACACTAAGGTCGATACATTAATCGATAGAGGATCTCAATCTAACTTTATTTCTGAGGAATTGGTTAAGCAATTGGGGTTAAAAACACATATGCATCATAAGCCGTACAAACTTAAATTGATAAGAAACAATCATCAAATGCACATAACCAAGAAGTGCACATTAAAATTTGCAATTTCATCTAAGTATGTAGATGAGGTACCATGTGATGTGGTGCCACTAAGTGAATGTGGAATGGTCTTAGGTAGTCCATACTTATATGATTGTAAATAAATATTCTACAGGGAAACAAATCAATATCAATTAACAAAAGCAGGTCAAGATTATGTGGTTCATGCTCATCATGTAAAGGCAATATAAATCTTCAAACAATGGAACAATTAAAGAAGGCATTTCAAGCAAGCAACAAACCAATAATTGTTTCCAATCAAGGAATTGATCTTAAGAAAGAACAAGAGATGATTGTAGAATGGAAAATCAATCTTAGTTTCCTTCAAGATAAGCTTATGTCGTGCAAATATTACAAACATATCAGCTCATTTGCAGTTGTATTTTTTATGCTATAATTAATAATGTTATCTACATGGATGATAGTATCTTCAGTAAGATGTGTCAGGGTTCAAATAGCTAACAATATGCTGTCAGTTGTCATGATTGTGTTATAGTTGATATTGATGAGACAAGTGCACAAGATAGAGTTCGAAGATAGGGAACAAGCCAGGTGGCCTATCCTGAGCTTGATGACTGGTTAATAACCTTTTGGGGACCAAAAGGTCCTTTAGTGGGGAGGTGTGATCCATAATCGGATCCAAGAGCTTTATGGGGCTCATAAAGGCCTAAAAATAAAAGTTCTCATAATGGCTTCAAAATGGACGTGTGTGTAGGCATCGTTGATACAAACCCAACACAACTTGATCAGGCTCAAACATACATCATATGCTCAAGTTATGACAATCTGTTCATTTTTCCAAACATGAAAAAGAAATGCTGACTGTACAGTCTGTACAATGCCATGTGGAAGATGACTGTATAGGCCGTACGGTTGTATAAATGATGTGGCAGGAACACTTGGCGATGACATGACAGGGGGACATGTGGAAGTTGACCGTATAGGAGTTCGATGTGGATAGGATAGGTGGATCGATCTAAGAGTGGCACGTGTCACCATTGCATTGATGACATGTGGCACATCTGTACAGATGATGTGGCATGCCCATACAGTGACACATGATAGACAATATCTGGACAAGTGGCTGGTGATAGGGCATATAGTTGGACCAATGAGACTTTGACGCATGGCAGATTATGTGGGCGAATAGTGGGGTGCCATGTGTCCCAGAAATGGGATGCCATGTTGCACCCATTAGTTGGCTTAAAGTTCATTTACAAAATTTTGTTGGGGCTCAACGATTTTTGAACCCTTGACCTTCCATGTAGCTAAGTTTTGGCAGGGCTAAGCTAGCCAACCCGCCCACCCATGGACCTTGTTAACTATGACGCAAAACTTCTATTTGAATTGGACTGTAGGGATAATCTGACGGAAATAGGGATGGGGTCTAGACCACATCCTTCAACGAAACATACTCTACACGACTGTGCCATGGGACCACATTATGTGTTATGTGTTGTGCGCAGAGTGTGGCCCACTGTTCTCGAAAACCCTCCACCGTATGAACATCCAAAACCAAATATTTAGCGTGGGGATAGGGGTTTAGCCCAGTCGATCGGTCTAGCCCACCGACCAAGGGCTAAACCTAGACTACTTTATTATTGGAGTGCGTGTAAATTTAAGGACTGGCCACATGGATACCACCATATATCCAGGTGCCAAACAAACAAGGAGCCAATATGCCTAGAGTATAGTGCTTGGCCATGTGTAGGTATCCCATGCAACTAGGGGCTAGTAGAAAAGGGGCTACGCCCTGAATTATATACAAAAGTGGTTTTTCATACTTTATTATAGTGATTTGTATGGATTTTAGGCCAGTTTTGGATATTTTTGGCCCTCATTGGGGGATATTGGGCCCTTTTTGAGGCTATATCTTGGGAGGAATTTGGGAGATGGTTACCAACTCCAGATCTATATAAAACAGGCCTTCTTGAGGCTAGAAAGAGGAGATTTAGAGCAGGTTTATGCTAAATATTTTCCAATCCAAAGCCATTTTTATGCAGGGGAGCTATTAAGGAGCGCACCTTTGGGGGCCATTTTTGAGAGCTCTGGTCATCCGATTTGAGTGTCATTTCTTCTGTTGGGTTCTAGAGATCTAGTAGAAAAAGAAATAATAAATCCTCGCCCACTGAGACAAAGGCCCGAAGATGTAGGCGAGATTTCCAAACTCCGTTATCACATTGGTGTTATGGTTTTCTATCGTTTTATTCTTCATTTAAGTTCTGTACATGTTTATATGGCTATCACATTTATTCTATAATTCTTTCTCTTTCTTTAAGATTCCTAATTGGTTAATCAATACATGCTTAAAAACTTAACCATAGTCGTGTAAAAGATCGTTTTGGATCATTAGGCTACTTTACTTCACTTCCTGAGTCTAGTACTTCTTTTGGTCTAAGTATTCCATGAAAAACTGCAACTCCCACTTAATTTTTTTGATATGAGATTGTAATCCCTGTTCTGCCTCTATAAATTCTTAAGCTGCCTATGGAGGGGCATAAATCTCTTTGTTGTAAACCTGACCTTATCAATAGTTTCCAAGTACATATCCATCAAATCATTCAAATTTTTCCTCTCAGACAACCCTTGTCCCTTCAATTGAGCAATCTCCTTTCTAGCTTCTCTGAGCTGTTTGATGAGTCTTTTGAAGGTAGGGTTCTCAGAGGGAGTGGTTATGTCTATGACTTCAATATTTTTTTCAACAGTCTCAATTTTACCTTTATCCTTCCTCTTGATAGGAGCTTCTATTATGACCTATTTTTCAACAGTTTCATTCTTGGCTGATGACCTAGTGAAGGGCATCCTAGATTTAATTTCAACTGTAGTAGATGGTGAGGGGAAGAGTAACCTAATTTCTTTTTTTTCCTGTGGCTTTAGCTAATGAAATTTCTGCTAATTCTGGAGCTAGTTGGGGTGAAAATTCCCTTTGTGGAGAGTGATGAGATGCCCCTTATTATTCTTGTTCCTTAGGATCTTCATCATTTTTAACAATGTGTTTTCCCTTCCTCTTTCTACTTGTCTCTGTGTGAACAATGCTATCAACTTTAAGAGGGATCTGCACTTTGGATTGTGGAGTAGGAGAAACATTCAATTGCAAATGTGTAGAGGCAATGAACTACTCCAAATCTATGTTTCTATTCTTTAACTCTTCCATCAAAATCTTATTAATTAACCCTGAGTGAAAAAAACTTGTGTCCACATCCTTGGACTTGGCTTGGACTCTGTCAGCGATTTTCCCAATACTCCTAAACAAATAGAAAGGGAGGTTCATGAGATCTTTGTCTATGAAGTGCAACAAAAGTCTAATGTGGTATTGGTAAATCATATTGAATCTACCCTCACAGGTGAAATATCTCTAGATCACCCTTAACATCTTATCAAATCCTTCAACAAGTGGCTCCTAGGCACTCCCTTTGAGAGGTTATCTCCATGTAATCCTGGTTTAAGGAACTCTTTAGAGAAGGCTGCATTTATATTCATGGAATTAAACCATCTTTCACCAGTGTTTGGTATCTCAATGGGTGCTGTAATGGTTTCTTCATATACCTCCATTTCAAGAGTTCCCACATTAGTTTTGGTTCCATCAAAATTCAAGGCAAACTCTCTAGCTACCTCAGGGGGCCCCCTTTGCATCTTTTGACAGAAATTGAAACATCCAACTCTTTGGAAGACCTCTCTGATCAGAGGTTCAACAAAAAATAGCTGCATGTCATAGGGTTCAATCCTCACTATGCCCCCACCCTTATGAGCCTTCTTTTGTTTTGGTGTATCCATTTTTTGATTTAGGAAGAAAACTAAGAGAACAATCTGAGTGATGCAAGAGGAAAAACATAAGGATATAGGTCTTAGGGTTTGAAGGGATAATCTTTTTTAGAGCTGGCTTCTGTCTAGAGTTTTAATGTTCTTTTGCCTGTTTGAATATTATTTTTATGAAAGAGAAGATGATAGTTAGAAGATGGAATAATACCATACATGAACAATGGATATGTAAGGAGGAATCTTGCTGCAAACGATTTTGTTCTATTCCTAACCCCCACTTTTACAATATCATCACAACTTTATCAACAAAGCTCTTTTCAATTTTCAACATAGATAGACTTAGAATGGAAATTAACATGGAAATATTAACAGTAACCAGCTGGTACATGTTGTGAGGTAAGTGGATAACAACACTCAGTTGATGTACATGGTTTGTAGTGGGTTTGCGGTGCCGAAATAGGGGATTCACAACAAAATTCACAGCGCAGACAACAAAAACCAAATAAGATATAGGCACAGTGGATTGAAAGCAAGGTTTTCTCAATTTTTATATCAAAGAAGCTAAGAGATCTGTAGTTGGATGAGAATTGAGATAAAAAAGGTAAAAGGGATAGTTGGTAGCATGGATTGACCAATTCAGAGTGCCTAGGAGAGGAAATACAAGCACAACATTTTACTGCTCTTCAATAGGGATTAAAAATCTCATGGAGTACCTGGAGGCTGTGGATTAAAAGTTGATATGCTTGAGCTTGGATGAAACCCCCTGCAACAGGTCTAACCTCCAATTCACCTTCGCCATCCAGTTTACAACAGATTCCGTAGCACTTGTCTGAAATCAATAGTTTCTGTAGAGCTGAGCTAGGACCAATTTGAAATCTTGAGAAAATAGTTAGCAAAGCCTTAAATGATAAAATCCCATTATATTTCCTTTAAAAGATGAATTCTAAAAACAAGGAGATTGACTAGCACAAACCTCATAAGTGCAATTATGGTGACGAGAAAAGTGTACTTGAGATGTGTTGTGAAATGTCCTAGTGAGAGGGAAGCATACAAGATGAACTTGAATTGGCCTTCTAATGGGTAGAGGGACAAAGTGGAGGCATTTTAGTAGATCATGGAAGTGGTGACATGTCAAGGTGGTGGTGGCATAAGAACGATGGTGGTGGTTGTCTAATATTGTCATGTATATGGAGGTATAAAACAAGGGTTTGGGCCAACATAAACCTTAACTTTATTTGTTCTAAGACCTAATAAGACTATAAGAAGAGGAAAAAAGTAAAATTTAAAAAACACTAAAGACAAAAATCAAAACCAAGGCTGAATTGACCCAAAACATTCCAAGTGATAACACATCTCATTCCCCCGTAGGGTCACCGATATTACCTCCCTAGAGTGACCTAGTCACCCTTCAAGTGCAATGCCTACATTTAGGTGACATTGAGTGTAGGATTCCCAAGTCGTATCACTTTATTTTTTGGTTGGGTAATCTTTTCCCAACCTACAACTCATGCTATAAAATTTTGGTGCCATTGCCAGGGAATATTTTGAATCTTCTTTGTACCCTAATGAAACTTTGGTAAGATATCCCAAAGCCTTTCTTTTAACTTTCCTGATGACTCCACCCAAGGGACGTTCCCTTTCCCGTTTTCTTGATGACATCATCTTGAATCTCATCTAGTGACTCCACCTTCCCATAACCCACTTTTCCTTTTCCTTTTCCATCCTTTGGTGAGCCTTGAGATCATTTGGTGACTCCATTGAGGTATTACCCAAGTAATGGAACCATGGCCTCATGAGGTGTACCATGGGAATTACATAAGGTTTATCCCTCCTTTTATGTTTAATACATTCATGGATATCCAAATTATTGCTCTCTGGAGTGGAGGGAAAGTTGCCCCAAATTTGACTGTGATCCAGCTCTAGCAGTAACCCATGTCCTGAATTATTTGAAGTATACCTAGAGATTAAATGTTCTACATGAAGATGTGCTGATGAAAACTTTCGTGTCTTCGCTGGAATCAAGTCAAAAGGATTAGATTTCACACTCATATGATCTAAAGAGTATCCTTGCTTCTACAAGTCTCATTAAATAATTTCTTAGGCAATATCGACCAACTACTCAAAGTTTACAAGATACTTTCCAAGAGCTCAAACACACTCTTTGCCGAGAAGGTTTTACGATTGATGATGAGACAATAGATGAAAAAAATATTGAAGAAGATCCTAATGAGACATATGATGAAGATGAAGTATATTCTCTTCCACTTGATGAGGACATCTAGACCTCTCCTCCTCCTGCACATCAAGAAGAGAACATGATGAGTTATAATTCTTTTGAGAACTTTGATGATGCTTTGTTCCAAGACTGTGGAAATGAAGAAAACTTCCAAAAGGATATCGATGAAGTTTCTATTGTAGAAGGTCTGAACAAGACTTTATTATTTGATTTCCCTTTTGAAGAAAATGAAGTTATCCAATCTTGTGAGGAAGTGATCGACTCTTATGGTGCAGATGAATTTGTAGAAAAACCCTCAGATATAGTTGACGAACACATTAATGATTTCATATGGTTTGGGAGATGTAGATGGGATGTGGGTTTTGTAATTATTTATAGAGATCACATTTGTGAAATTGAGGGTAGATCTTGGGCAGAGGGGGTTAAATGTCATATTCATAGGATGGGCCTCCATACATGTATGATTTAGATGTTTGGAAACCTATTCATGACATGGTTACAGATTTATTCTTACCTTTCGAGGATGACTTGTCACAACATGATCTTCATTCATCCTTTAATACGTACCCTTTTAGGGATTCATATTTGATTTATGGGGATTCTCATCCATTGTGCTCATATTTTGAGGATTACCAGGACATGGCCACCATAGAGTAATCATAGATTCATCCTTCAAAACAAAATTATTTTCGTCTTGGAGATTTTCATCAAGATTTCTACGGGAAGAGGCGATGCTTTTCTACACCCTAGACTATTCCTTACCACTTACCCTCTTCTCTAGGAGACCATGCAATATTATTTCGATATTTCATTTCTTCTCAATCATCAACAAGCAGTGAGTCTTTATGCGTAGATGAATATGAGCCTTTGTCTACATATAGTAGCCCCCTTCAGAGATGGATTAATCAATCTTGTGGCTATACTTTCACGTAGGATGATCAGGCTGATGGTTTCTCTCTCCAACAAGATTTCCTCCCTCCCACCCATGTTCATGAGTTTTATTTCATGATCTATTATATGTGTGTTCATACTCATGATTATTATGTGCTTGACTTATCTTTGTTGTATTATATTATTAAGAACAATGGGATTTACTTTGATGAGATGATCAAATGTTTGCACTGGTTCTATGACTTCACTTGACATCATCAAGCATGTGATCTTTAGGGCCCCAAGGCCCCAGGTAAGTATGTAAGTCATTTTCATTGCCTTAATTTTCATCTTGATTTCTCATATTAGCTTAGATGCATTTCATTTTCATTTTTGTCTACTTGCATATTGATTTCATGCTTAACTTAGAAATTTCTGAAAAAATGCCAAAATTTTCTTTTCTAGTTTAGTTTTGATTATGGATATATATATCACCACCCTAGATGCTCTGATTCCTTTGTCTAATTTTTGGTAGGAACATGTCTTCTAGGAGATGTTGCAATTCTCATGCACTCTACGATGAGCACTTGTCCCCAAGTAGGAGCGATATGTTATCCCCATTTTGTGGATAACTAAGGAGATTATGTCTCGAGGCCCTTAGGTTGAATACATGGAGTGTCGAGAAGAGTACATAGCCAAAAATACCCTTTTGAACAGTTCGAAACCCCTCTCACCACCACAGATGGTCACACATTTCCAGATGGCATCCACCACATCAACTGGCTTCTAGAAGGTAGTGGGCCTTGCTCCATGAGGTACAAGTCAATATTATGGCGAGTATCATTTCAATATTTAAGCCATTTGAGTATTTTTTATTTTAGATTGCTCTAGATTTCATGATATATGCTTGGACATTATGCATTTTTTCCTGGTTCACCTTGGTGGTTGACATTGTGCCCTAGTAAGTGGTTTTACTTGGGGATGGGTTTGCTACTAGGAACTCCCTTAAAGATCCATTGTACCATTCCTAACCATACTTACCACTTTCCATCATTGTTCCCCTCCATTTCCTTATCTCTTGGGATTTTAGGGTGTATTGACCCAAGAAGGGGTTGTCCTTCATTCTATGGGAAGAAGGGAATGAAGGCCCAAAGGGATTAATGTTGGGTAAAAGATAAAATCCTTGTATGAACCTTATATATGGTTTTCCTAGGGATCACCCAAGAAAGTAGTGAAACACTTGTATTTGAGTAAAGCGGACCCACAATATAATAAATAATGCTTAAAAGGTTAGTTGAAGGATGGGATGTCTCATCATGAGCTGACCTATCACTTCCATGGATATCTAATGGTATGACATTGCCATCATTTGGTCACCAAACCAGGGTAATGACTCTTAGTTGCATGGCTGAGAGAAAGGGGGTCTCATCACGAGCCAACCTTCTCATTTCCACTGGGTGTTTGTGGGTGACATTTCCATTTTCTAGTCACCACGCTAGGGTAGTGACCTTCAACCTCATTAAAATTATGAAGGAATAAAATATTGGCAATTGATGGGCATGGAAAAATGCATTGCGGGTGAAGGTACCGCACAACCCTCTACAAAGGAACCCATGAATGAGACACTATGAACCCTTATATGTCATGATCCCTATGCCCATTGAGTCTTGACCCCAACCACTTCACCCACTTTACATGGATTAGAGAGGGATCCCTTGGAAACTCTCCTTGACCTAGGGAAATATCTACCCAATAGGACACTTCGCCACCCCTCCCATATTCAAGCTTGAAAAGTTGCATAGTGTATTTGACCAATTAAGTTTTTGATGTAGTAATCTTTTATGCACATGCTTTGGTGTGTCATTTATTGATTGGATTCACTTATCACGATGTTATGAATTGATATCCTTGGAGGGTGTGCTCATTTATCTTTGCAGGACCTAGTTAGTTCATAGTTTTGGGAGAACAAGCCTAGCTTGGTCTTCCATAGGGATACAATCCCACAGGTTGGATGCTAAGGGCTCACATACCAGATCACAAATATGAAGAATTAAAGACCTAGAAGATGATGTGGAAGACATAGCCCAACCCTCAGATGCCAAATGATTTTCCTAGGAGAGGAAAAATGTCTTCTTTTTGAGCTTGACGTGATACTCGAGGGATAGGGTTTGGTGGTGGTGTTGCCACAAATTGACACATAGACATTTTGAGGAGGATGAGACATTTTTCAAGAGGATATTGCATAGGTGCTTGACATGTGGCCTTTGTATGGCCTACCATAGCTTCTCCAACACCAACGACTTGTCCCAAGGGGAAAAACATCCTCTAAAGAGGTGACGTCCATGTAAAATTAGGGTTTTACTTGTGCAAAAGTGAAATTCTAAATGAATTGTTTAATATTACTTTGTAAAGAGGGAAATATTAGGGTTGTTTACCCCTAGTCTTGTGGTTTACCCCTCAATGTGTGGACAAGTCACCTTGGTGACATTTTGTATAAATAAGAGATCATAAGATTTCATTTGAACATAACTCGCACTCTTGTGAGAGGACTTGGATCTGAAATTTTTTCTATACTTGGCTATATTTTTCTCTTGTGCACTTGTTTATGGTTATTTCTTGTGAATGGTTGATGGAGGAGTGAGGCGATAGATTTGGAGGAATGCATTTTTTAGCTTTTATGGTGGATTATCTTAGCATATTTATTTATTTTGGTATGGTATTTTACTCTTGTGCTATCATTTGTTTTCAATTCAAGGATTGTTGTGCTAGGAACTAAGTGGGAAGTAAGAGTATTTACACCCCCACTCTAATCTCCATCATTTATTGCTTAAATTTCATTGATCTTGCAAGGGTTTGTTTGAGGAAGTAAGAGGATTTACACCGCTCATTCTCGAACCATAACTAGAGATACTTTCCTTGGTAAGTAAGAGGATTTACACACCCAAGGAAGTAGCATATCTAGTTCATTTATTTGACTACATTAACCCAATACTAAGGGTACTAGTCATCTATGTTTTTCATTGGATATATAAAATCATTGCCTTGGGAAACATGAATTTTCATCTTTTGAAAGATATCTTGCTTGAAGTTGGTTTGCTACATTGAGAGGAGTATTCCCCTACTAGGGCGTCCCCTCTCTCCCACTAATT
>JASDQU010306363.1:38864-50378 GCA_032191745.1 Picea mariana | reverse complement strand
AGGTTCCTTACATTAATAAAGGAAAGAGATGGATCAATCTCCTTCAAAAATGATGATTCAACTAAAATCATTGGAAAAGGCACAGTCAGAATTGGAAACAAGAATACCAAGTCATAAAATGTTCTACTAGTAGAAGATATGAAACATAATCTTCTAAGTGTAAGTAAAATGTGTGACCAAGGTCATAAAATTACTTTCGATTCACAGAAGTGCAAGATAAGAAAAGAAGGTTCAAGAAAATTGATTGAAACCGCTGCAAGAACTTCAAGCAACATATATGTATTGAGTGAAATTGGAAATGAAAAGTGTTGTCTAGGAAATGAAGATGAAAGTTGGCTATGGAAAAGAAGAATGGGTCACATACACTTAAAGTCAACAAAAATGAAGCAGTTAGAGAAATGCCCCAGATCACAAAACCAGCCAACACTTTATGCAAGCATTGTCAACAAGGAAAGCAAACAAAGACCAGGTTCAAATCAAAGGAATATTCAACGATAAGACCATTGGAAATTGTGCATACTGATCTAGTTGGACCAACTACAACAAAGGGTTTAAAAGGTGAGAAATGTTTTATGTTATTAGTTGATGATTATACAAGAATGACTGCAGTTTTCTTTCTCAGGAATAAGTCAGAAGCTTTTGAAAAATTCAAGTTCTAAAAGGAAATGGTTGAAAATGAAATGGATTCAAAAATCAAATGTTTGAGATCTAATAATGGAGGAGAGTTCACTTCAAAGGAATGTATGGACTACTGTGGCATGCATGTAATAAAAAGGAAATTCTTCATTTCTAGGACACCTCAACATAATGGAGTTGTTGAAAGAAAGAATAGGATAGTACAAGAAATGGCTCAAACAATGCTAATGGATTCAAAATTGACAGATTTGTTTTGGACACATGCAATGCATACACCAATTCACATTCAAAACAAATTAATGCTCAGAAACAACAATGAAAAAACTCCCTACGAGCTATGGAAAGGAACAAAAAATCTGAAGCACTTCAGAGTATTTGGAAGAAAATCCTACATCAAAAGAGAAGATGACAGAATGGGAATGTTTGACTCTCGTGTGGACAAAGGAGTACTTGTTGGTTACTCAAGTACAAGGAAAGCATACAAGTGTTAGAATCTAAGGTTGAACAAAGTTGTGGAAATAATCAATGTAACAATTGATGAAACATGTGGACGAGAATTAAAGGAAGAAGAAAATGAATCAATGTAACGGCTTTACGAAGAAGAAACAAAAGATGAAGAAGAAGTATAAGGGGAAGATGAAGAAGAAGTATAAGGGGAAGATGAAGAGGATCAAACAGAAGTAGAAGAGCAAGTTCAACAAGTGCCTCCAAAGACACCTAATAAACGAGTACACAAGAATCATCCTTCATATCAGATTATCAGAAACAAAGATGCAAGAGTTGAGACTAGAAGAAGAATCCATTCACCAGATAAAACACACCTAACACTCTTATCTACGATTGAACCAAGCAGTTTTGAAGAGGCCAGCAAGGATGAATTCTGGAATAAGGCCATGGATGAAGAATTGAATCAAATAGAGAATAATGACACTTGGGAATTGGTTCCAAGAACAAATATTAAGAATGTGATTGGCACAAAGTGGGTTTTCAGAAATAAATTGAATGAAGATGGACATGTTACAAGGAATAAAGCTAGATTGGTATGTGAAGGATACACACAAGTTGAAGGAATCGACTTTGAAGAGATATTTGCCCTAGTTTGCAGAATGGAAGCAATCTGATTGCTTTTAGCCTATGCATGCTCCAAGAATATTAAAGTGTATCAGATGGATGTGAAATCAACTTTTTTGAATGGGGAACTTGAAGAAGAAGTCTACATTGAACAACCAGAAGGATTACAATTGTCAGAGAACACAGATTATGTGTGTAAATTGAAGACGTCTTGTATGGTCTAAAACAAGATCTTAGAGCATGATACTCTAGACTGGATAAATATCTACAGCGGGAAGGGTTTATAAAAGGAAGTGCAGATAACAACCTATACATCAAGGTAACTCAAGATAGTCTTTTATTAATTGAAATTTATGTTGATGATATTATTTTTGGATGTAATGATGATAGGTTAAGCTAGAAATTTGCAAAGGATATGCATAATGAATTTGAAATGTCATTACTAGGAGAACTATCCTTCTTTCTGTGTCATCAGATACATCAAAGTAACCGATAAATTGTTATTTCTCAAACTAAGTATATCAGAGAAATGCTAAAGAGGTTCGGAATGGAAGATTGCAAACTAGTTACCACTCCTATGCAAACCAGTTGCAAGTTGAGAAAATATAATGATTCAAAGTCTACAGACTAGAGGAAATACAAGTCAATGATTGGTATCTTACTATATGTGACAACATCCAAACCAGATGCAATTCAGGCAGTTGGACAGGTGGCACGATTTCAATCAGCAAAAAAAGAATCACATGTATTAGTAGTGAAGAGGATTTTCATATATCTCAAAGGAACAAAAGAATTTGGATTATGGTATCGAAAAGGAAATGATCTATCACCTATTTCCTACACAGATGCAGATTGGGTAGGTTTCATTGATGACCAACAAAGCACCAGTGGAGCAACGTTATACTTGGGTGAGTGTTTATTATCTTGGCTAAACAAGAAACAATTATCAATATTTTTATCTACAGTGGAAGCATAGTATATTGCAGCAACAAGATGTTGTACTCAGGTTCTATGGATGAAACAAACTTTGACAGATATACAAGTTGAGTATGATGAGCTCATTCCAATGTATTGTGATAATACAATCACCATTAGTATCTCAAAGAATTCGATGATGCACTCCAAGACGAAGCACATTCCAATAAAGTATCACTTTATGTGGGAACAGGTTGCAGAGATGAGCTTCAGAGTTGAATATGTGGGCAGAAAAGAACACGTGGCATACATCTTTACAAAACTGCTTCCAAGGGAAGCCTTTGAGTATCTTTGCCAGAGACTCAGAGTAATTTCTACTCCAAAATGAATGTTTTTGAATGCTTATCTTATATGTCTTAGATTTACATGAGGAAGCACCATAAAGAGGACAGTTGAGGTTGGGAGATCAATTTCAGGAAGAGTTCAGTTAGGGGGAGCAACCCCAGATGGAAAGATACCTTTTCCATTGATGACAAAGGGGGAGAGATTTATCAGATGCAAAGGTAAATGCTTGGAGAAAGAGAAGAGAGGCATGGTTCCAGGGGGATCATGAGTGATATGACTTCAATATTGCATCAATGTTGACATCAATTCCAAGGGGGGAGAGATTTATCATATGCAAAGGTAAATGCTTGGAGAAAGAGCACAGAGGCATGGTTCCAGGGGGAGCATGAGCGATATGACTTCAGTATTGCATCAGTGTTTCCGTAAATTCCAAAGGGGGAAATTTTTGTTTATTTGGGTTGGTTGTCATTGATGTCAACCCTTGAATAAAGTTTGGTTGCGAATTCCTGTAGCACAAAGGTTTGGGTAATGGACCCAAGTTTGTTTGATGTATAATGGTATGAGTTTTAATATATTTGAAGGTAAGACTATTCTATATGGANAAGTCAAAGTGGATACAAAAGAAATTATTTAAATAAAAGGTTAATAGATAAATTACTAAGTGGACAAGTGGTTAGAAGTGGGTTAGCCCTAAAATAAGGAAAATGGTTTAAGATGGTTAGAAGGTAACCCCTTGAGGAAGCTACATAAAAGTATAAATAAGAGGCACGGGTCTCTCATTTTAATTACACTTGAGCATATTGAATATCTACAAGTGACCGAGGTAACCAAATGATATCTAAGGCGAATTTTAGAGGGAAGGTGAAGTAAAGAAGGCCAAAATTCAAGGGAGGATAAATTCTTTTGATGATGCTTTCTAAGGTATGTTATTTACAGGTCATCTCACCATTTTCGCAATAATTTTTTTTCTAGAATGATTCAGACCGTGAAATATGGAGGCCGTTGAGGAAACATTCCAAGTAGTTGTGATAAAATTTTTAGCTTGTGGGTCGTTGTATTTTTGGAGTTACACTATGTGGAAAATAGGGTTTGTGGCTAGTCCTAAAACTAGTCTAAAACAAGTGTTTCGGGTAAAAACGTCATAACTTATTCATAACATATCTAAATTCAGTAATACCAAATGTATTGGTTATAGTACAGTCTCTATTATTTTGGGTACCATTTTCAGATCCATACAACAAATATTCTATGCGGGGCATGCTCTATAAGTTCTCTCTCTAGAATAATTCTGAATTCAACAAGGTATGTCATTTTTGCTATAACTCCTTTTCCTAGAGGTTCCAAGTAGTGAAACCTAAAGGAATTACATAAAAGATAATGAAGAACATTGTGTACTATTTTCAGATCTTTATTCATTACAGGTACATAGCTATGATTATTTCAAGTTAGGGTTGTTGATTAATCCAAAATTAGTTATGTGAGACTAAAGTAAAGTTTGATGAAAATGCTAGTTTCTTGTTGTTAAAGTTAAGGAAGGTTTGCAAGTATGTAATCATATACACCAGGTCTATTACAAAGTTACAAATTAGATTTGGATGATGAAATTGATAAGGGATTTTGGTTGTGGTACATGTTGGGTACATGGTTGAGACAAGTAGTTGATGAGTTGGCACATACATGAGGTGTATAGTTGATGATGTTGGTACATATTGATGAGTCATAGTTTATGTGTATTTGATGAATTATTGGTACATATTTGGTGCATGGTTGATGCACTCATTCGGTTTAGGTTGATTGCTACATGTTTACAACAATATATCTCACAGTGATAGTGTGATAGTGGTTCCATCCTTCTAATTCTACGACAAGTCGGTTGGACGGGGAAAGGACATGTGGTTGTAGCCACCTTCCAGTTGTAGCTGGGGAACATAGGAGGTTGTAGCCTCCTTCTGGTTGTAGCCTCCTTCTGGTTGTAGCCAGAGAATTGGGGAGTTGGATCATCCCTCAGGTTGTATCTTGAGAAACTAGGGGGTTGGATATTCCTTCCAGTTGTAGCTGGAAAACAAAGGAAGTTGGTGCTTCAAATGAATGTAATTCTTAAAGACATATAAGAAAATGAATTCTGTGGTTTTCTCCCGCTTTAGGTTTCCACGTAAAAACACCGGTGTACTGTGTATGTCTATGATTTCTCATTTGTTCATTGTTTATTTACTCTGAAAATATTGGATGATAAGGCTACATTGATATAACACTTGAATTTTATGGTTAAAAAGGATTAGATTGTTCTATTACTGATTCACACCCCCTCTTAGTAATCCAACAAAATATGGGTACTGGGAAAACTTCCCAAATGATGATGAAACACTCTGTATGACCGAGGAACTCTATAAACTCGTTATGGATCAAGATCAAGATGATGAGTTATTTGATCCTATTGAATATGATGAAGACTTGGCCGAAGAACATTTTCATGAAGAAAGGCTTGAAGCATATCTTGATGAATAAGATCTAGATGAGATATATTATGAAGATGAAATATTTTCCCTTGCACTTGATGAGGATATCCAAACATTTGCTTCTCCTACACATCAAGAAGAGAACTTGTTGAATTACAATAATTTTGAAAACTTTGATGATGCTTTGTTCCATGACTTTGGAAATAAAGAAAAAATCCAAAAGGATCTTGATGAGGTTTCTCTTGCAGAAGGCCAAAGAAAAACATTATTATCTGATTTCCCTTTTGAAGGAAACAAAGTTATCTAGTCTCGTGAATAAGTAATCATATCCTCTGATGCTGATGAATTCATGGAACAACCCTCAGATATATTTCACGACTAGATTAATGATTTCATACAGGTTGGGAGACATAGATGGGATGTGGTTTGCTTCATTATTAATAGAGATCCCATTTATAATGTTGAGGGTAGCTCTTAGGTGGAGAGGGTTGGAGTGTCATCTGTAGAGGATTGGTCTTCATATGTGCATGATTTAGATATTTGGCAGACTGATGTTGATATGGTTAAATATTTATTCCACCCTTTCGAGGATGATATGTCACAACATATTCAAAGTGATCTTCATTCATCCCTCAATGCATACCCTTTTGAGGATGCATATTTTTTCTATGAGGAATTTCACCCACTGTGCTCAGATTTTGATAGACACCAGGTCGTGGCCAGCCTGAAGTTGTCTGAGGTCCACACTACCAAACAAAAGCTCTTTCAGATTGAGACTTTGTAGACAAGGAAGAGACATTTCCCAAGTCTGATGGAGGCGTTTTTCTCTAAGGCTATGCTTTACCCCATTTACTCTTGTTTGGAAAATCATAGGGTTTTCTTGGGATCTCTTATCATTTCTCAACCTTCAGGGAGAAGTGATTTTTTGAGTGAAGATGAAGATGAGCCATCATCTATATATGGTATCCCTCTTCAGAGATGGATTGATCAGTCTTGTGGCTACACATTCCAACAAGATGATCGGGTTGATGGTTTCTCTTTCCAACAAGATTTCCTCCCTCCCACCCATCTCCATGAGTTTTATTTCATGATCCATTACATGCTTTTTTATACTCATGATATTATGTGCTTGACTTATCTTTGTTGTATTATATGATTAAGCACATAAGGAGATACTTTGATGAGATGATCAACTGGTTGCACTAGTTGTATGACTTCACCTGACATCATCCATCGCGCAATCTTCAGGGCCCTAAGGCATGAGGTAAGTCATCTTGTTTTCCCCTGCATTTGAATATTGATTTCTCATACTAGTTTAGATGCATTTCATTTTCATTTTTCTCTACTTGGATATTGATTTCATGCTTATCTTAGGAGTTTTTGAAAAAAATGTCAATTTTTTTCTTTTCTAGATTAAGTTTCATTTTTGGATTTATATATACATATGGATGACGGGTGATAGCACTGCCCTAGATTCTCTAATCCCTTTGTATGATTTTTTGGTAGGCACAGGTCTACTAGGATATGTTGTGGTTCTCATGCACTCTACGATGAACACATGTATGCAAGTAGGAGCCAGATGTTATCCCCATTTTGTGGATAACTAAGGAGATTATATCTCGAGGCCCTTAAGTTGCAGATATGGAGTGCCGAGAGATTGCATGATCAACAATACCCTTTTGCATAGCTAGAAACCCCTCTCACCACCACATATGGTCATAGATTTCCAGATGGCATCCACCACATCAACTGGCTTCCAGAAGGCAGTGGACCTTGCTCCATGAGGTACAAGTCAGTATTATGGTGAGGATCATTTCAATGTTTAATCCATTTGAGTATGTTGTATCTTAGATTTCTCTAGATTTCATGATATATGCTTGGACATTATGCCTTTTTCCTTGCTTCACCTTGGTGGTTGACATTGTGCCCTAGTAAGTGGTCTTCCTTGGGGATGGGTTTGCTACTAGAGACTCCCTTAAAGAGTCATCATATCGTTCCCGACCATACTTACCACGTTCCATCATGGTTCCCCTCCACTTCCTTATCTCTTGGGATATTAGGCTGTATTGACCCAAGAAGGGGTTGCCCCTCATTCTATGGGAAGAAGGGGATAAAGGTCCATATGGATTGATGTTGGGTAAAATATAAAATCCTTCTATGAACCTTCCAGATGCTTCGCCCATGGATCACACAAGAAAACATTGAAACACTTATCTTTGAGTAAAGGGAATCCACAATATAATAAAGAATGCATAAAAGGTTAGTTGAAGGATAGGAGCTCTCATCATGATTTGACCTATGACGCCCATGAATATCTAGTGGTATGACATTGCCATCATCTGGTCACCAAACCAGGGTAATGGCTCTCAGTTGCATGGCTGAGAGAAAAGGGGTCTCATCATGAGATATCCTTGTCATTTCCACTAGGTATTTGTGGGCGACATTTCCATTATCGGCACACCACGACCAATGACCTTCAACCTTTCCTTAAAAATATGAAATAATAAAAGAATGGAAAACAATGGGCTTGGAAAAAATGCATTGTGGACGAAGGTACCACACAATGCTCTACAAAGGCACCCATGAATGAAACACTATGAAGCCTTATATGTCATGATCCCTATGCCCATTAATTCTTGATCCCGACCTCTTCACCCACTTTACATGGCTTAGAGAGGGATCACTTGGAAACTCTCCTTTCCCTAGGGAAATATCTACCCAATAGGACATCTCGCCAAACCTCCCATATTCAAGCTTGACAAGTCGCATAATGTCTTTGAGCAATTAATTGTTTGATATAACGATATTTGATGCACATGCTTAGGTGGCTCATTTATTTATTGGATTCACTCATCATGATGTTATGAATTGAGATCCTTGGAGGGCATGCTCATTTGTCTTTGCAGGACCTGGTTGGTGGACAATTTTGGGAGAACAAGCCTAGCTTTGGCTTCCATGGGGCTACAAGCCCATTGGTTGGATGCCAAGGGTCCACATGCCGGATCAAAGAAATGAAGAATTGGAGACCTAAAATATTATGTGGAAGACCTAGACCAATCCCCACATGCCAAACGATTTTCCTAGGAGGGGAAAAACGTCTTCTTTTTATGATTGACGTCATACTTGGGGGCTAGGGTTTGGTAGTGGTGTTGCCACTCATTGACACATGGAAGTTTTGAGAAGTATGGGGCCTTGGCCATGAAGAGATTGCATAGATGCTTGACATGTGGCCTTTGGAGGCCTACCATAGCTTCTCCAACACCAACGACTTGTCCCAAGTGGAAAAACGTTCCCTAAAGGGGTGACGTCCATGTAAAATTAGGGTTTTATTTGTGCAAAAGTGAAAGTTTAAATGAATTGTTTAATATTACTTTGTTAAAAGGGGAAATATTAGGGTTGTTGACCCCTAGTCTTGTGGTTTACCCCTTAATACGTGGACAAGTCACCTTGGTGACATTTTATATAAATAAGAGATTATAAGATCTCATTTGGATATAAATCTCCCTCTTGTGAGAAGACTTGATCTGAATTTTTCACTACACTTGGCATATTTTTCTCTTATGCACTTGTTTTTGGCTAATATATCTTGTGAATGGTTGATGAAAGAGTGAGGTAATAGCCTTGGATGAATGCTTTCTAGCTTTTATGGTGGATTATCTTAGCATCTTTCTTGATTTTGGTATGGTCTTCTACTCTTATGCTATAATTTTTTCAAGTCAAGGATTGTTTTGCTAGGAGTTGAGTGGGGAGTAAGAGTATTTACACCCCTACTCTAATCTCCATCATTTATTGCTTAAATTTCATTGATGTTGCAAGGGTTTGTTTAAGGAAGTAAGAGAATTTACACCCCTCATTCTCAAACCCTAACTAGAGATACTTGCCTTGGGAAGTAAGAGGATTTACACCCCCAAGGAAGTAACATCTCTAGTTCATTTATTTGACTCCATTAACCCAATATTAAAGGCACTAGTCATCTATTTTTTGCATTGGAGATATACTATCATTTCCTTGGTAGACGTGAAATTTTTTCTTTTGAAAGATCTCTCACTTGGAGTTGGTTTGTTACATCGAGAGGACTCTTCCCCTACTAGGGTGTCCCCTCTCTCCCAATACTTAAATTGTTGTTACAAACTTTAACCTATAGCCATTAGGGATGCATAACCCTAGCTACTAAATCTCTTTTAACTCCTAAACTAACCCTATACTTGTTGATCCATACTAACATATATCATAACAAGTTGGATTTTCTTGTGTCTTGGGAAGGTACAATCATCCAGAGAAGTACTACACCTTTGGGTTAACAACCACTTGACTTAAAAGTAATCTCTTTCCACATTTCACTCCATTTAGATTTGACCTCTAGGGGCTCCACCTCCATCTCTATCCATCCACATCTCATTCCCCCTAGGGTCATCGAGATTGCCTCCCTAGAGTGACCTGGTCACCCTTGAAGTGAAAGACCTACATTGAGGTGACATTGGGTGTAGGATTCCCAAGTTTTAACACTTTCTTTCATGGTTGGATCGAGATTTTCCCAACCTAGAACTTATGCTATAACAAAGCCTATTTGTTACAAATGCACACCTCCACTTAACACCCCTTGATACCACCCACACCCTTGTTATAAATGTACACCTTCTCCCCCAACCTCTAGATCCACACCTTCACTTTCCACTACCATCCTTAGTGGTGGTGGGCCGGGGGTGGTGATGTTGTTGAGGTGAGGGGGTGAAGTTGTGTATTTATAAGAATGTGGAAATCAACCAAAAGAATTCCATCATGAAGAAACTAAGGAAGAAAATAGACACTAACAAGAATGACAAGATGAAGGATCTAATGGTTCTCTTTGCCTTGTTCACTTGGGGATTCCGCTTAAAAGATCCCAATACTTTTACTAGCAAAATTCACAAGAAGCTTAACCTCAACATTGATGAAGATACCGGTACCTCTACCTCCACCAACTTGATGATGAAATGAAACCCCTTAAAAATTTGTCTTTTTCCACTAATACTAATACTACCACTTTGATATCTCTCCATCATTTATACTCTATATTTCTAATTTGTCATGGTTCATTATTGTATTGAACACGCCCATTTTGTATTTTAAAATAATTATTATACTATATTTCAAAATAGATCTTAAACCACTTTATATCTCCTGATTAGTAAAACAAATAATGAAATAGATAAAAAAGTAAGAAAATAACTATTATAAACAAAATCTTTCATAATCTCTAAATTTTTATTAATCTTAATATATTTTTGAAATTTCTTCCTAAAAATTTTCATATTACATTTTATTATATATATATATATATATATATATATATATATATTATAAACATAATCTTTAATGATCTCCAAATATTTATTGAGTTTAATATATTTTAGAGTTCTTCATAAAAATTTTGTTTGTCATTATATTTTATAACATATTTTTGTTTTATTTTAAGCACAATGGATTGAAAACATGCAAAGAAAAATGATGTGTGTGAATAAACACAAAAGAATCATAAATACAAATCGTAACATTTATGCAAACTCCTCTTATTGTCCAACTAAAATTGCTTAATAAAATCGTTTTACACCTTTATATCATATAAATCCAAAATTCTCTATAGTTGACTTTGGCCTCTACATCATCAAAGAAGACTTCAAGATAGCAAGATAGCCATACCATCACTTATGATTCCTTTCCCATTGAAGCCCTTGTAAATTGATTTAATTGTTTTTCCACACTTATTCAAATGAATACGAACAAATATAAAAGGAAAATTCCCGGACTTTCGAGTTGGATAAATTCAAATTTTTAAAATATTTTTGTCCTAAGTAGATAAAAGTTAGCCTTACTTTATACGTTTTTTAAAATTCATATATGAGATTGTTTTATAGTGGATTAAAATTTTTATGGATAAAATTTTGTAAATTAATTTTAATCCATCAAACGAAATCAGGCCTTTCAATTAATTTTTTAATTATATTTGATTTTTTTAATTACCTCCTTTAAATCAGAAAAACCTTAAAAATATTATTACTTTGTTAACTTTGATTGCTATGTCATCATAGAAAAATTCAAAATGGCCCATTAG
>JASDQU010306363.1:14622-28800 GCA_032191745.1 Picea mariana | reverse complement strand
TATGGAATTTGATTCTTGATGGGTTGTCTGTGTGCCCCTCAAGAATCCTCAATTGCTCTCCAACTCCTGAGTGAGTCAGTCCATATCCAACTCGTACTCCCTCAAGGCTATGTGATACATCTCGCCAATCCCCAGTAGGTAGTCCCTGTCTGTCAACAACCGCTAGATGTCAGTCCTCATCACAAACATTCTCTCTAAGAGAGTATGAAATTCATCTATGGAAAATGCCTCATCTGAGTTATCATGTGCCATTGATTCCCTCCAACAACAATCATCCATCAATTCATGCATGTCATCAATGCGCCTGGTGGTTGCCATGATCATATCCTCACTGACTCTCAACTGTCCTATCAAGTAGTGTGACTCTTGATCATAGTCATGATGAGGTGACACCTCATGTCTCTCATTGCTAGTGCCATCACTGGTATCCCCAAAAATACTCTCTGCAGAAGATAAAGTGTTGAACTACCCACTGGGTCTGCCCATATGTGACTGCACATCATCCTCAATTGCTAGCTCCCTCTGAATCATATTGTATCCGGTGTGAGCAGTTGTATCCTCTTGTGCACTCACCCTGCTACTATCATCTGTTCCTGGATCGCATATAGATCTGTCTAGACATGTGTTATGGTCATCCTGATGGATAAAGAGTGCATCCTCATCAATGCAGCCCGATCCTAGAAGTAAGTGCCCCATCAAGCTGTAAGTCTCCACAGTCTGCTCAACTAATGGAGTCTCTAAAAGAGGCGACTCAATCTCCTCATGCTGATAGGTATGTATAAGGTCCATTGTCTCCAATTCATATCTCTCCTCTTAGGTCTGGGGACCCATATGTCCATGTTGTGCATCCCTCACACATGGCTCCTCCATAACATCTGAAATGCCACTGATATCCTCCTGGGACGTGGCTATCATAGGTGTCTCAAAATATGACAGATGTGTCATGACCCTCCTAGGAGGCTCGTCATCTCTCGGTGCTAACACCTGTGAATCCCCACTAGTGTCTCTACTCTGTTGAGGCGTAGGTTCATCAACACCATGTGATATGTCTGCTGCAATGAAGGTACTGTCATCCTGTCCCTTCGACTGTCTATCCACTACACAAGGGTCTCCATCCTCCCCAAGCGTTCCATAATCACTAGTATCTGGAAGTGTGCAAGAGTCACTATCCTCCTCAAGCATGTCAGAATCACTAACCTCTGCATTGCTCCAAATAAGCATCTAGCTATAGCTCTGTTTCCTCACACACCTCATCCTCACTGTCATAGTGTACCTCAATAATATGCTTCTTACCCTTACCCATACACCTATGATCTGGTTCCCAAGGCACCTTGCAACTGTAGAAAAGTTGCGTGCTACTAATGGGTCTGGGGTTCTCTGTTCTTCCATCCATCTAACTTCTCTGGATTTCTTTTCCTCTATATGATGATCACGTGTAAAACATCCTCTTCGATCCAACTGGGATTTCTTAACACTACATACTGTGGAAAGGTTAATTGAGCCCTAGTTTCCTTGATAAGGCCGGAATATTTTATCTCCAAGTATATTATCTCAAAGTATATCTCATCCATTTATTCTTGTATAAGACCCCTCAGGCTGGCAAGAGTCTAGGCTCTGATACCACTCTAATGTTCCCAAGCCAATATGCCAGGAACATCACAGTTTTGGGTGTATTTTTAAACATGTTTCTGGTTGCGGCATTTCGTCAAACACATGGTTTACTGTGATCCTTTAGGTTGCGCTTAGGGTTATATTGATGATTTATATGTGTGTTGCAGCAATAATAAACATAGATATAGTAATGGAACATAACTCAACCTTATGAAAGACCAAAAATATAGTAGAGAACCCAAAAATGCCTTAGATCTGATCTTATTCACAATAGTAAGAGAACCTGATACAATGCAGATGTCGATCTGGAATGCTCTACAGATAGATCTAATAACATAATAGGAGCTGCTACAAAATGCTCCAAGAAGATGCTATAAGCCTCCAAAGGCTAGATACATGATTAATACTGAATACAAGTATAGATCTAGGCTGTATGCAATACCAAACCCCCAACTGGAAAAGCCATGCTCTAGTAGAAGACTGAAACCTTCAATAATTCGGCCCAGCTGAAGAAGCCCCCAAATGAGTCCAATGAAGATGCCAAACTGTAGATCGAGATGTGTAGAGTCCCCTTCTAAAATCTCAAACCGAAATACCAAGGACTGTTTCTCCAAATGATGAATCCTCAAGTGGAGCTGCGCCCTCCTGAAAACTGTCAACCCCTATAATTTCGGACCTAATGAAGGAAGCCTCCAAATGCCCTGAGACTCACTAGAAAGGTAGATCGGGACATTGCAAGTCATTGGGTGAAGTCTCAGGGTCATATATGAAGTATAACTCCTACAAACTGAATAGATCTTAATCTAAAAAATGCCCTCCTCTCCAATTCGTCCAATGCATCCAAAAAATCAACTGGCTCATAAAACTCCTCCGGAATGCACTAGATCTAATGGCCAAGACCCTGCAATGAAAAATTAGGTGCTAGAATCTCCAAAATCCCTACCAATCATCGGAAATGAACTTCCCTCAATATATGGTGTGCCCCCCTTGCTAGAAACCCCCAATGGTGCACCCTCCTTCTCTTCTTGTGCCTGTGGGTGGTGTAGAACTCTCCTACATTGAATAGATCTAAACTAGAATGGTGTGGGAGAGTATTGCATCTCCGAGACCAAGCTTAGGACAATTTAGGTGGAATATTTCACCACCGAATCATCCTCTAGGGTTTGTTAAGTTAAAACCCTCAAAACCCCCAAGGTATGGGCTCTCTAGCTAGAAGACAGATATCGAAATGATAATCATACATGAATATGTGAATAGAGGCCCTTACCTCTTATTTATACTTCTTGCATCAGCTTGTCTCTCCAAAGTTAATTTTCTTTTTTAATTATTAATTAATTAATTAAATCACTTTAATTAATTACTTAACCTTTTTACCTCTGAAAAGTTCCTTATCTCTCCTAGTGTCTTCCTTGGCCATTGAAAGTCACTTCTCATCATCCTATCCTATAGTCCCATTCCTCCCAATTCCAATGAACTATTACACTGAGAGGTTCCTCCAAGTATTGTGCCCAAAATGACCTCTTCAGTGAATTTAATTAGCTTATAGCTCAAAATACTCAAAATCATGGAAATCATCAGAATGCAATGTAAGCAAAGCCAACATGTTGTAAGTTTTAAACCTGCAAAGTAAAGTAATGCATATAGATTCTTAAGCAATACATAAGTTAATCAATGGCTCATACACAGAGTACATAGAGATTTTTACCAGAAACCCTCAACCGGAAAAACCTTTCTTATTTTCATTATATCGAATTTCACCATTCGCCATACAATATATACAATGTTTTTAGGTATTCCGTAGATACCAAAATCCTAATCCCTTAATCTGACATTAATTTACAAATCAGCTAAAAATAGCAAAATCCGCTAAAAATAGCAAAAACCGCCCAAAAACAATTTCGGGGCGCTGCCCCGAATGCTGCACGTAACCAGGGGGGGGCATACCTGCCCCCCCCCTGGGACCCCCCTAGGAAATTTCCCGGCACACATGACATAGCTCTAGGTGAAGAGATCGTCAGACACAGTTGTCATATTTGACGCACCCACACACACACACATGCAAAGAATATAACACATACCCAACACCTGTGCGGAATGGATCATAATGATGAAATGGGATGAATGATGCAAGACGAACCCCAAAATACCTCTCAATAATCTCTATACTCACTATAACCTCCATATGGATACTCTGGTCATCATAACCCTCTATAATGTAATGATGTCCCAAAGTGGGGACATTACACAGTCATGGATGCCTTTGCCCACAGAAACATAGATAAATTTTGATCAGGCTAAGTCATCTTGGATCATACTTGATATATCGAAGTTCCCTCATCAAACCAATATCTCAGGAAGTTGAAAAACATCAAAAATCTCTCTGGAGTTGGAGGTGACTCCTCCTCTATCTCTGCTTCCTTTGATACTAAATGTAGATCTTCTTCCTTTTCTGTAGGTAACTCAATCTTTGCTCCATTTGGATGTAGTACTGCCTCCCTATCTGGGAGTGCCTCTACATACATTGGAACTGCTTCCATGCCTACTTCATCAAAATCTCATGGCTCGACTCATGTATTGGAACTGCTACACCTGCTCCCTCTGAGTCTTATAATGTGTTTGGATCCTCTACTAGATCTACCATAGTTTTTCTATAGTTAGTATTGACTCACTGTATCCAGGATCATTAGAACTGTCTCTTCTATCTGGCATGGTCCCATCCTAGGAGGCACATTGCTCCTAGAGACTTCTTGTCTCTGAGCATAATGTCTAACAATGTCTCTCCTTGATGTCATGTTGGAAGGTATTTCCCTCCATGTCTACATCATGCGACCATCATTATGGATTCTTATGAGAGCTATTTCCCGTGACCTTCCTGGAACAAGAAACAAGAACAAAAAAAAGCATCTTCTAGAGGAGATCAATTTATCTTATGCACAACTATATACAATGACCCTCCAAATAATATGTCTTCTACTATGACCAAAACACATCTATCATATACTCAATGTCGTATGGATACCAACACACATCCATCAAATACTCGATGTCATATTTCTACCAACACATATCCATCATATACTTGATGTCATACGACTACCAACACACATCCATGATATACTCGATGCCATACGACTACCCATATTGATTTTCTAGTGGCAAATTAAACAAGCACAATTTTTCGCAAGTGGTAATTACTTCCAATGATATACAATATTACTTTAGTAAACACTAGAAAATCACTAAGTAACTCAAAAAGTGTTGTTTCTTTCAAGTGTCTTTTTAGAGTAATATTAGATTAATCCAAAAAAAGACACGTCTCTTTGAAAATATATATATATATTTTTTTAATAAATAGTTGGAGAATACTCCGTAGCTACCGAAAGATTAATTCGGTTATAATCCATCCACATAGCATTTGAATTTGTTAAATTGTTCCTCCACAATTCATGGGATTCTTTGCATAAATATAGGTAGAATAAAATATGCAGTACATTCCTCATATTTAGATAATTACATATTTTTACTAGAAATTACTACCTACAATATTTTATGGAATGCTTTCTATAATTTAGGTAGGAGTAAAAAAATTGAATATGTTGTACATAGATATTTTAACAACCCCATAAATTTAACACTCCCAACATTTCACTCTACTCTCATTTTCCTGGGCCCCCCTGTGAAGGAGTCAAGACCAGTCTAGCTCTGATACCATGTTTTTCTTCACATAAGATATGATCGATATATTATTACAATGATGAGTGTTCCATATATAGGGAACATATGGTGACCATCCATGAAAGGATGCATTGCTTGAATAATCAATAACTATTTATTATTATCATTTACTTATTATATATGATATTTAATAACCAATAATTAAATTATTAATTATTATTCTAAGAGAATGTCTTCTCGATGTTGTCAAAACATCAAAATAGGGTGGCATATAAATTGCATCCCTTTCGCATACTATTCTGTAATTGTAGGGAAGAAATAAATCTCAAGGACACTCCTTGGTTTCTTCCTACAATTACTCTACTCTGTCCCAAATCATCCGTCAAAATTAACCATTTCATCTTATAGTTAAGTATCGCATCATGCGATTCCAACCGGTCCATGCCTATCACTATGTCATAAGATCCTAAAATCGTGACATAAGGATTTACCTTCGTTACAAAATCGCCCAAGTTAATGCTGCAGTCCATAACCTTTTCTCCAACTTTTTGTTTCGCACCCGATGCCATTTCTATGTATCTGGACTCATCCTGCTCAACTACCTTTACCTTAATTCTGTTTATCCTTACACTAGAAATAAATCTCTCTGTAGCACCTAGATCCATCAAAATACAAAAAGTTTGATCGACGATCGTACCTGATGTCTCAAGCACAATGGACTAGTGCTCAACTTGGAGGTTGTTCACAACTACATGTATCCTGCGGGCCTTGCCCAAATCTCCAACTGTAGTGGGTCCTGATGTTCTAGCCACTTTTTCCTTCTCAATCAGACAATCTCACTGGTAATGTGTCTCTCCACATGTCCAACATCCAGTCTTCAATCCAGTGCTCCTGGTTCCCGAAGTAGAAGCTGCTGGACTAATAGTCTGTGATCTTGGTCTGTTTTAGTGAAAAGGCCTAAATTACTGCTACTGTGGTTCTTTATAAGGAGTTCTCTACCGAGCAGTCATTCGTCTAAGTGTTGAGAACATAGGTCCTTTGGGCATATCTCAATGCCCAGAAGTATGTCTAGATGGTTTCTGATGCTGCTGCACTCCTGGTGCATCTGTCTAGTTGGTCTAGAAGGAGTCTTACCCTAACCCCCACTTTTTAATTCTTCCTCAGCTATGAAGGCCTTCTGAACTGCATCTTGCAACTTTTGAGGCATTAGGATCCTCACCTTCGCACAAATGTTGAATTTAATGCCAAACACAAACTTGTTGACCTTTAATTTCTCTGTATTTAGATGTGGAGCATACCTTAGTAGTTCCATGAACCTAGTCTCATACTTCGATATCGTATGACTACCCTATCATAAGGCATTGAACTCATTAAGCTGGCTCTCAATGAAGTCATAAGACAAGTACCTCTCCCGAAATCATTCCTCAAACAATTCCCATGACTCGTCTTCCATGACCATGTTCAGGTATGAGTGTCTTCCACCAAAGTAGAGCACTCTCTTTCAGTTGAAAGACCACCATGCATAATTTCATGTTGGAGGTGTAATAACAAATTGCAAAGTACATAGCCATGTTCTCCAACCATGCCTCAACAACTAATATGCCCGTGGCACCCCAAAACTCGAGAACTTTCACTTTATCAAGTTCTCTGTGTATACTACGACTACCTGCTGGAGTGCGTCGTGAACCCTCATTAGGCACATATGTCTTGCCCTCATCCTGATCAAGACGGTTGATCAATGCCTTAGACATCCTCTAGAAGGATCTCATCATACCTACCACATCTCCTGCAACAACTTGCTCCTGCTCAATAGTTTGCTCATCTCCCTGAGGGTTTGATCCCTCTAGTGTGGATACAATGAAAGGAGGTACACGTCTTCCTCCTGCACCATGACGTCTGCTTCCCCTGCATTCTCTAACCATGATTACCTGCATGGAAAAGTTCCAAATTTATTAGTGGTACATATTTAGTCATTTTATTTAACACATTGGAAGGTGTAACGGTCCAATATTGCAAGGTTGAACCTGCTCTGATACCATATGTAGTAGACCCTCTGTTAAGACATAAATGTAAGTGATTGCAGTAGAGAAATTTTTTTTTTGATCATAACATCGGTTAGGATAAGTGTTATACTTAAATAACATACTTATTTCTCAACTAATTCTCTACATCACAAGATTCATATACATCATCACTATTATTCATAGATTAACTACATCACATAAAGATAACGAAATCTATCTAACCACCTAACCTACCCTGCAAGGTTAGGACCTCCAAGACACATAATCAACACTCAAGTCCAAGATCATCCGATTGAATTTGACCATTAAAGGTCTGAGGACTGGCGACTATTCTGAGGAACAAGTGAAGGATCATATCCTGTCATTGAGAGAGGGGGGGGGGTGAATCAGTGACACAATAATTTTATTAATTTTCTTTTGTTAATGAAAACAAATTTTAACACAATACTTTATCATGGAACCCAATTGGGAAAACTATTGATTTTTCAATAGGCTAGGTTAAGCATGAAGTTTAATCCACTTTTATCATTTAACCATAACCATAAATGTTGCAGCAATCAATATCACAAGAAGAAGCACCATGCACAAGAACAAAAAATGTATCCTCAGAAACCCTTCTCAACAAGGGAAGAAAATCCAGCCAAATCCTTTTCTATATTCTTCAAGATAAAGACCTTCACCTCCAAGAAAGACCTAGCACACAAGAGGGTGCTTAAACCCTAGAAATCTAGTGCCCAAGAGAGGTGTACACTTTTTTCCAAAGAGGTGCACTTGTTGAAATTACCAAAATCACAAGTATGATATGATTCCACAATGGGGAATCATCCCTTACTTATATTAGACTTGTCAAATAAACAAAGGCGTCTATTGGCTCAATAGGGCCGACCTCTCTAAGTCACTTTATAATTTATTATTATTATTATTATTAACAATATTAATTATCTTTTACATTTATTATTAATCACATTAAGGTGGGGCCGACCTGTACTGTTACAGGAAAACCCCCCTGCGGACAGGTGAATTCCCTCTTGGATCCTAGAATTCTAATACCAAGACATAAATATGCTAACCTTGATCACTGACATCCCTTTAAACCTATCTAAGATATTCTATAGAGAATAGGAAGAAGATGTACCTTTTTACGATGTTTGTCCTCTCCCAGTCCAAGTTGAGCTCTAATCCTCAAGCTCTTCAACAAGTCCTACGATCCAATCAAAGACAAATCATGCTTCCTATTCTACTACAATTATTTTGAAACTAGAACTATCCATTAAACACAAGTTCATGTAGGCATACACAATCTTTAAGGAAACAGACCAAGCACATGTATTAATGAGAACTAAATAGGGATACTTACATACCTTTGATGAAGCTGCAATAGCCTCTCCAAGCTCTTCTTGTCCAACCCCTTGCTCAAATGATCCACAAACAAAATGACTACACTTCATTGATTATCTCCCTTATGAGGTCATAAGTTTGATGCCTTCAATGTCCCCCTTTCCTTATGAGATCATAAGTTAGGTATTTCTCAATTTCGCTTTCCTTATGAGATCCCCTTCACCATGAGAAGGCCTCCTTATATAATCTTGGAGAGGCCTAACCACCTTAGAGATTCTTGGGATAGGTTGAGGATATTTATTCATCAGTTGTGGATCCTCCTTAAGATCCAACCTTGACCTCACATTCAAATCCAACTGATTTCAGAGATAAGGGGGATCTTTCCCTGATTTTCTCAACATCATAATACTCCCCCAGAATGGTGCATAGTGCGCTACAATGCTCCCCCAAAGGAGGGAAAGGAGCGCTAGAACTCCCTGCAGTGGGTAGGGGAGAACTGCCCAAGATTTCCTCAAAAATGCCCAACGCTCCCCCAGAATGGTGCACAGAGTACTACAATGCTCCCCCAAAGGAGGGCAAGGAAAGATAGCACTCCCTGCTAGTGGGTAGGGGAGCATTGCCCTTCAAAGTTCATTTTTAAGTGGTCTTTCTCAAGGAAAAATATTTGTATTGTTTGTCAAATGATTTTTCCTTCTTTAACCAGTCTCTGAGAGTGTATTCAAGTTTTTTTTGTGATGTTGTTCGAGACACGACATAGGCAAAATGACAGTATGATGTTTGTGACACTTGCAACCAAAATGTGACACTTGCGACACTTGTAATGACGACAATAGGTCATCATTGAAGTGAGTAATTTTGATGTGTAATAGATTGATCCCCAAAGTGCGAAGTTAGAAGATGAAAACTGATGACTAAAGTAATTTGTAGACTTTTTCGAGCAAGGGTATGGACTCAGAGAACCTGGTAGAATCTGCATACAACCATCAGACAAATGTAATGGTATGTTTCAAACCCAAGGCAGACATACCTATGCTTGAGTGATAAAGGATTTCAAGGTATGGCCACCATAAGATACACTACGAATCCATAATTATATTAACAAAAAGGTATAGCCACCAAAGATACAATGTGGATCTATACTTCCATAACATGAACTGATTGTAGCCATGAAAAATACACAGTGGATCTATGATATGACAAGACATAGCCACAGAGCAATACAAAGTGGATCTATGTGACAATATATGTGTCAATATTCAAGAGAAACTCCGTCGCAACCTGGGAAAAGTACATATCAGAGTGATCACTTAACCCAGGGTCTTCTTACCGATTTAGATGAAGTACGATTCTAATCATGTGAATAGATGTCATGATGTCGAACATGGTAGAAATCGCTTGATTACCGATCAATGAGGTAAACCGTTAACACACATGAGGGAAATCACCATTGATGTCAATGATTCCCAAGGTACCCTAGTACATTCCAGAAAATGTGAATAAATGATATGAAGTCGAACATTCATGGAATCATCCGATTAGAGGTCAATAATCTAAACCTACTGTCGGAAGCGAGGAGGCCTTCCATTGAGGCATGCAGGTCCCAAGGTACTAACTGGTTTCTAGGTCTTGTTCTCAGATAATGTGTTGAAGTCGATGAGAATAGACTCGTTGAAGGAGGGAATTGATGTATCCCCCATAAATGACACAAAATTGACACAGAGATGTAAGTTGGTGGATCAAATGAACATGGACTGACACGGGTATTGAAACAAGAAATTTGTGATGGTTGAATCTCGAGGCAAATACTTCCCTTGAACACTGAGGCACAACAACAGAAACATGACATGGACCAAAACATGATGATGCAATGGACGCTGTAACCTTCGTCGGGTAACCCAAAGGACTAAATAAACTCAGAGGATTGTTTTAGTGTAGAGGTTCAGTGGATTAAAATGTATGCAAAGACAAAGTGCCGTGTTCAGGGGCGACTATAAGAGTGACTGGTGATGTTTTAAAAAATTACTTGGCTTGCTTCCTTCAAAATTTTCCCCATCCAGATAGACGAGTACCTCTTTTTATTTTAACGAGCTCGAGGAGGATAACACATGCTCGATATAACTCACCTTTGGAAAGTCCCTCTTCCTTTGTTTAACGAACTGGAATAAGTAAGGGTTTGGTCTCGCATATGCCCTTCAATGTATATTTTAATGAGTCCAGAGAAGGAAAACTCGGTGGTTTTTCATGTTTAGAAAGTCTGAAAAGTACTTAAAGGAGACTCTAGGGCTTTCCTTTTTCGTAATTTTAGTCTCGTTATTTTGAAAAAGAGATAAACTACCACTCGCAAGACTCCCTTTCAAACCTTTTAACGAGTGTGAAAGGAAGCAAGATCACTCAACAATATTTTCATGTTTAGAGAGTCCGAAAGGAGCTTAAAGGAAGCTCCAGGGGGTTCCTTTTTCGTATAACCTTGACGAGTCCGAAAAACTGATAAAAGTATACTCGGTTACATTCTCATGTATTTACAAGCAAGAGAAAGAACAAATACTATGCTCGTTATTTGTTTCATTTTTACACAAGCTTGAAACAAAATTAAACTATTCTTGTAAATTCCTAACGTAATTTCCAAAGGTTGGGATAACCAAGGATGGTTGGTACTCTACCCCTAGCTTGAAAATATAGTGGCACAACTTGAACATGAAGTCCAGAGGATGAAAGCATTTCCCCCCAAGCTTTGATTCATCGAACAACATAGGAGGATGAAAATAAGGCTTCAAATACTAGACCAAGGACGTAACTCAAACAAAGAGGGGAATGTTGTTTCATTTTTTAACGAGCTTGAAACAGGATAAGAACTATGCTCGAGAATCCAAGTTCAATCCCTATATTTCTGTTTCAGTTTTTAACAAGCTTGACACAGAGAAGGGAAAACTATGCTCAAGGTTCCAGGTTCAATCCCTAGATCTCTATTTCATTTTTTAACGAGCTTTCTACAGAGAGGAAAACTATGCTTGTAGCTTCTGTTTCATTTTTTAATGAGCTTACCACAGAGAGGAAAACTATGCTTGTAGCTTTTGTTTCATTTTTTAACGAGCTTTCCACAGAGAAGCAAAACTATGCTCGTGAATTCTCCTTGGCTTCCAAAAGAACAATGCTCTAGAAGGAACACATGTCAAGGGACAAAACTCGGTCATGGCTTCCAAGAGATCTTCACTGGATGGAAGAACAAGGATTTGGAAGGAAAACATGTTGAGGGTCACGTCAGGGGGAAGGAGATCATGCTCTAATGACCCTACTGAAGAGATCACCATGTCAACTGTTGGATCTAAGTCAGAAAAGGCTGAGCTTACAATGAGAGTCTCATATTCATTGGAAGTTGAAGGCATGAGAGATAACACCACATAATTGAACTGTGGTGGGGGTGATACTGTCTGCATATAAGAACCGTTTAGGGAGGTCATTGGGCTGGTAATCAAGTTAGGGACAACACATGAAAGTTGATCAATAGCCACAATTCTTCCATCGTGAGGGAAAGATATCACACAAAAAAGAGTAGACACAATAGCTTTCATGGCATAGACATAATCTCTCCCAAGGAGTAAATCAAAATCCAAGGGGTCCTGGACTATCATAACATCAATAAAGATAGTTTTCCCTCCCAAAGTTACAGGAAAATGAGGAAGGAATCCTAAAGGATGATTGGTTCTTCTGTTAAAAGTGAACAAAGTATGGGTAACCGGCACAAGATGAGGACAACCCAAATATTTCCAAGCAATAGAGGAAAAAATACTAACGAATGAACCTTCATCTATTAGCACATGAGGAACGTCCTGACCACAAACCTGTACTGTAACATTGAAAAGAATGTGAGAGGGAAGACGAGGTCCAGTTAGCACACCCCAATAAAAAAGGATGGCCTCATTACTTGGAGGGGGTTTCGTGGGGGAAGGAGGAATGCTCCCCAACATGGTAGATTCTATATCAATGAGAAAAATGTGGGCATAATCGGGTTTACTCTCTAGTGGGAGAGTAGGATCAACTGATAGGGACATCAAATTGACCACTTGTGTTTCATTCTCAAAGGGGAGAATGGGGTTGACAGGTGGAAACAGATCGACTGCTTGGGTTGAACTCTCTAATGGGAGAGGGGGATCGAACGAAGATGGGATCGGATCAACCACTTTGTCAACTGGTTCAACTAAGGATGTGACCAGATTGACGACATGATCAACCAGACTGACTGATGAAGGGACCAAAGAAACCACTGTGGCACTCGTCAGAGGAGGAGTGGGATTGACCACGTTGGCACTCTTCAGATGAAGGGAGGGACTGAACATGACTAGATTGGATCAGTCACTTGGGTTTCACTTTTCATATGAAAATTGGGGTTGATCAATGATGGAACTGGATCAACTACTTTGGTTAGTGGTTCAACCGAGGATGAAACTAGATTGACCACCCGATCAACCAGAGTGACCAGGGATGGAGCCGGATTGACCATTCCATCAACTAACGATGGGTTGGCAGAAATATTATGATAACCAGTTGCGATTTGAATCTTTTCCAAAAGAGAAGAAGCCTCATCCATACAAGGACAAAGGTGAGAATAATGACCACCTTTACATAACATACAAGGAAATTTTACAGTTGTCTTCTTCTTACCAACTTTAACATCACTATTTGATGGGGCGTCACCATAATGTATAGTAGAGGCCGATGATGTGGAGGACCACATTTCTAAGACCTTGGGAAGACCAGGGAAATCCCTCAGAAAGTGGTCACCCTTACAAAGACTGCAAGGGAATTTGGGTTTCAGATTCTTCATTTTAATCTTGTGTTGACGGGCGAAATTGACCGTCCATCAATTGAGAGAGTGGAACCGGTCTGGGGTTGTCTAATAACCCAAGCCGTTTCGGATGAACCACCCTGACGGGTTTAGCGGCTCTGTTAGCCGATCTAAGGTCCTAACAAAATAAAGGAAAACTAATCTAAACTAACTAATCTAACTAAAACTAAACAAACTAAACAAACTAAAACTAAATAAAACAAACTAAACTAACTAACAATAAATAAAACGAACTAATCTAACTAAAATACTAACAAATATACTGAACAAATAAACAATAAACAGACCTGGAAACGCTCTAGATTTGTCTTGTGTATGATGACTGTACCAGCAGATCGCAGGAAGGAAACTCGCACCGAATAATCCAAAAGCTTCTTGTAAACGATAGCTGTGATGCTCTTTAAGTTTTTTTACATGACAAACAAGACATAAAAAATCATAACAATTATATGATTTATAAATCTCTGCAATTAGGTAAACCTGTTATGAAAAAACTTATACTTAAAAATTCTATTGATGAAGAAGAGAAATCTGTCATTCATAAACTGAATCAAGTAATTGCTATGTTTTTAAATAATGGAAGAAATCAGATATGGATCATATTAATTAATTCATATCATTTGCAAAAGACTAAGATAGCTAAAGTAGTCATTAATCAAATGCAAACTGATAACATAAACATGAAAC